>LPNX010258200.1:340918-369576 GCA_001517045.1 Pseudotsuga menziesii
ATCTATCAATTGTGCAGCCTATATTCAGAATAGGGTGCATCACAAACAGCTTGATGGCATGACTCCCTTCGAAGCATGGAGTGGGCACAAGCCAGATGTGACCCATTTCAGGATTTTTGGCTCAAAGGCATGGGCTAGAATCCCGACAGAGAAGAGGAAGGATTTGCAGCCCCAAAGCCAAGAGTGTCTTTTTGTTGGATACTCTGAATATTCAAAAGGGTACAAGTTGATAAAATTGATCACAAACAAAGCCTTCATTGAAAGGTGTGTTCAGTTTGAAGAAGAACCCCTTGCAGAAGTGGAAATTGGTGAAGCCTCTTCACCACTTGAACCTCAAGAAGTAAGTAAAGAGTTTGTTGAACATGCTGATTCTGATTTGTCTAATGGATATGAGTTTATTTCATACCCAAACATCCCCACAAGGCCTAAATGGGCAGCCAAGACACTACATGCAACAGGTGAGCTAGCTGGGGATCCAAATGACCCAAGGAGGACTAGATCTCAATTTGAGAGTGGTCTGTGCATGAAGGATCCTATGTTTGCTGAAAAATGCTATTTGATGGTGGATTTTGATCCTCAAACATATAAATAAGCATCAAGAGATCCAATATGGCAATCAGCCATGAAGGAGGAGTTCAGCTCACTCCAGAAGAGCAACACATGGGAGCTAGTGGATCTTCCTCCAGGGAGAAAACTAGTACAGTGTAAGTGGGTCTATAAGACCAAATTTTCTGCTGATGGTTCACCACTGAAGTACAAGGCTATATTGGTAGCTAAAGGCTACTCACAGGTTCATGGCATCGATTACAATGAGACCTTTTCCCCAGTGGCAAAGATGGATTCCATCAGGCTAGCTCTAGCCATTGCAGCCTCAAGGCAATGGGAGGTACATCACATGGATGTAAAATGTGCCTTTCTGAATGGAGATCTCACTGAGGAGATATATATGCAGCAGCCTCAAGTTTTGCTACTAACCCTTCTCTTGTGTGCAGGTTGAGAAAGCCATTGTATGGGCTAAAGCAAGCCCCCAGGGCTTGGTATGCCAAGATAGATAGCTTCTTGCTATCTCTAAATTTTGTTTGGTGCAAATTAGATCCAAATGTCTATTTGAAGTCTGTTAATGGTTCATTAATGATCATTGTGTTATATGTTGATGACCTCCTCATTACAGGAAGCTCACACGCTGAGATTGCTTCCTTAAAAGGAGCTATGAACCAAGCCTTCTCCATGACAGATTTGGGGCTCTTAAGTCAATTTTTGGGGCTTGAGATTGTTCAAACAAAAGCTGGAATAAAGCTGCACCAGTCCAAGTATGCCTTGGATTTGCTGATCAAATTCGAAATGCAAGGCTGCAAAGCAAGCAAAACTCCTTTCCTTTCAAGAGTAAAGCTGGAGGAAGATGATTCTCCACCGATGGTAAACAATACACTGTATAGACAATTGATTGGATGTTTATTGTATTTGACACATACTCGACCTGATATTTGTTATGCAGTAAGTGTGGATTATAGATTCATGGATCAGCCTCATGAGATCCATTGGAAAGCAGCCAAAAGGATCCTTAACTTTGTTCAGGGAACAAGGACACATGGGATCTTCTATAAGGAAAAATCTGATCTTGATTTGATTGGATTTACTGACAGTGATTGGGCAGGTGATAGCACAGATAGAAAGTCCACTTCAGGGTATGTGTTCATGCTTGTAGAAGGGCCAATTATCTGGTCAAGTAAGAAACAGAGTGCCATTGCACTCTCATCTACAGAAGCTGAGTACAGAGGAGTTGTTAATGCAGCAACTCAGTGTTTATGGTTGTAGGGTTTACTTGGAGAGTGTGGTTTTGTACCTGAGTACTCAACTAACATCTACTGTGATAACCAGAGTACCATTCAAATTTGCAAAGATCCAGTTTAGAAGCAGAGAACCAGACACATTGAGATTCACATGCACTACATCAGAGAGCTTGTGCATGATGGCACCATTCACCTACTCTTCTGTTCATCTTCAGAACAAGTAGCTGATATCTTCACCAAAGCATTTTGTGAGAAGACCTTCAGAAATCTCAAATCACTTCTGGGGATTGCTGATCATGCTATAAAGGCATGAGTGGAGACAATATTCTACAATTTTTTTTTACAGTCCATGTTTAAGGGAGGATTTTCCCAAGTTGGTTTTGCCTATTTCCTTGGTTGTATGGACTTGCAGTATGTAAAAGGGTGACTAATCCTTGTTGCTAGGCCCTATAGTTTTTATTTATTACTCATAAAGTCGGGCTTAAGGGAGGGTGTTAGAATAATCAAAACCATAGTATTACCCACTTAGACATTAATTCATTTATTTTTGTCTTAATTGCCTAGTTCATGAGTCCCACCATGTGCAAGTTGCTAATTGCCTATCCATAGAGGTCAAAATTGCCATCTTTGACTCATGTAGCACTTGGTAAATCATTAGGAATCAAATATTCTTTATTCCTGGCCTCCTAGGCACCCTTCTGCTTTTTCTGCTTTATTGCCTGCTTTTTCAGTGTTTTAAGGCACATAGGAAAGCAAGACTAGGTGAGGTGAACTTGTTTTTTGCCCCTTTCATCCTCCACTCTTTCCTCCATGAAAAAGCATGTATGAGCTGCCATTCCACCACTCATTAGCTTGTCCATGTGCCCTTGCCAATTCGTGAGCCTCATGATAGATTTGGGATCAGCTTTTTACACCTATGGGGGATTTGCCTATTTTGGGTAAGCCTGCTTTATGCTAGTTTTGGATGCCTCCTTATGCATTCGACCTCTTGATGTATTATATATATTCAGCAACCTATGCTATTATAGGGTTGGCTATTGTACACTCAGTTAATATAATTTTGTGTTACAGCTCCATATTCAGTCTCCATTGTTAGCAATTTTGCATGATCAATTGATAATTGTTGTGGGTAAAATAAATCTACTGCTGGCCTGAATTTCTACAGAAGTTGGTTGTGGGGGTAAATCCTATCGGAGTAAAATCCGGTCAAAGTAAAGTGAGTCTCTGTCGAGATGAAAGTGTATTGAGTAAAAATTTCATAAGGTTTGTCACACATAATCCTGTCATGGTTTGTCCAGTATATATATCACAGTAAATACCAATTGGAGTAAGTCCTTCATAGTAATTCTGTCGCAATAATTTTGTCGCAAGTATTTTTGTTCACAAGACTTTCTGTCAAAAGTAAAAGAAAGGGAAATACATTTTTATGACAACGCGATAACTCAAGTCTATCGTCACATCCGTATTTCCCCAGATATGGTATCCGAGAAGGTTTAGGAAAGAAACCATGTCTTAAAAAGGGAATAAGTAATATTTGAAGGAAAAATAAAAAATAAAAATGGTTTGCACTTCTGGCTCACACATGTCGAGTTTACAAACTCTAATTTTCACTGGAAATAATTATGAGTATTGGTCTCTAACAATGAAGGCTTTGTTCAGAGATCAAGATATTTGGGAGATAGTCCAAAATGGTTATACATAACCAACAAATAAGGCATCATATAACAATCTCACACAGGCTGAGAAAGATGTGTTGAGGGAATAGAGGAAGAAAGACAGAAGGCTATGTTCTACATACATCAATCCATGCATGAAAGCAAACTCCCAAGAGTAGCAACAACAATTATAGCTAAGCAGGAATGGGACACATTGGAGACTGCATATCAAGGCTTGGATAAGGTAAATAATTCCAAGTTGCATATTCTGAGAAGAGATTTTGAATCTATGTCAATGAAAGACGCATAGCAAGTGGACTCATTCTACACTAGAGTTGGTGGTTTGATAAATCAACTAAAATATCATGGATAAAACACAGAAGACAAAAGGGTTGTTGAAAAAATTCTTAAAAGTATTCCCCCAAGATTTGAATCCTTGGTTGTAACATTGGAATAAAACAAAGACATGCCATTGTTTACCATTTATGAGTTGCAAGATTCACTCATCAATGATGAACACATAATCAATAGATCAAATATATCATGGGAAGGTGCATTCGTAGCACAATCATCCATAAGCCATGGATGAGGCATGGGCAAAAACAATTCTAGAGGCAGAGAAAGAAACTTCTACGAAGGACACAGCAACAGTAGTCCCGCGAATGTCGCTACTAGAGGACATAACTGGAACCCAAGTCATCCAAGTGGTCACAGGTTTGATAAATAAAAAATTGAATGTCATTATTGTAAGAAATTTGGTCATTATGCATATGAATGCAAAAGGAAGCAGTATGATCAAGGAATGAAAATCCAGAACCAATCGATGAACACCAACACATCGTCAAGCACAATGTTGATGGCATGCACATCTCCAATTGAATGCAATACCATCCAAGAAAGTCCATGCGACATAAGGTATTTAGATTCACGTTGCAGCAATCATCTGACTGGTAATTTAAATTTATTTTCCAGTGTAGATAAATCAGTTCAAATGGATGTCACACTTGGAAATAGTGTCCAAATCATTGTTTTGGGAAAGGGGATTGTTGGTATTCTAACCAAACAGGGGGAGAAAATTTTTATGTTTGATGTTTATCATGTCGAAGGTCTGAAACACAATTTGTTGAGCATTGGACAACTTATACAAAAAGGGTGCAGAGTCTAAATGGAGGACAATCACTGTGTGATTAAATACATTTGTCCAAGCAACTAGGTGATAGAAAAAGTGTCAATGTCAAGAAATCACTCGTTTCCATTGAGGATAGTTCCATACATGAAAGAAAATAAAAATACAAGAGTTGCATTCAAGGCAGAAAGCAAAGAAGCAGACAAGCACTACGACAAGAAAGAAAATGACAGCATTGAAATTCAAGCAACGTTTCAAACATAAGTTTAGGATGATTCATGGCTATGGTATTTCAAATTTGGACATCTGAATTTCATTGGGATGAATATATTGCACACAAAGAATGTGGTGAAAGTATTTCCATTGATCGACAAACTAGAGAGGGTTTGTGAAGGATGCATTTTTGGAAAGCGACATAGAGATACTTTTCCAGTCGAAAAATCATAGAAAGCATGCACACCACTTGATATTCTGCACTTTGACATATGTGTCCCAATGCAGACATCATCCATAGGTGGCTGCAATCATTTTCTCACTTTTATTAATGACTACTCAAGTAAAACATGGGTGTATTTTTTGAAACATAAATCTAATACATTTAGTTGTTTCCATCCGTTCAAGGAACTAATGGAGAACCAGAGTGGACACTACATCAAAATATTAAGGATGGATAGAGGTGGTGAATATGTTTAGAATGAATTTCTAAATTTCTTCAAAAACCATGGCATATAGAAGAAATTCACTAGGCGGTATACACCTCAGCAAAACGATGCCACGGAGAGAAAGAAGAGAACCATTATGGAGATGGTGTGCAGCATGATGGAAGCCAAAAATTTTCCAAATGAATATTGGGCTGAAGCAGTCACAACTACTATACATATATTATGAACTGGTGTTCGATAAAGAGCACGAAGAACAAGGTTCCTCAAGAAGCATGGACAAGTATGAATCATAGTGTTTCGTATTTAAAAGTTTTTTGGTTGTGTCGCATATGCTCATGTTCCATATGAGCTGAGAAATAAAATATACAACAAGGGACATAAATGTATTTTTGTTGGATACTCTGAAGACACAAAATCATACAAGTTGTATGATCATGTCGCAGAAAATTGATCATGAGTCGTGATGTTCAATTTGTCAAGAATGAATCATGGGATGGAACCGTTGAGAAGAATGTCAAGATTGTGTCGAATGAATAGCATAATGACATAATAGAGAAAGTGGTTCACATACTGTTATCAACCCAAATGGAACTTCTCCATTCAAGTGCCAACATTCCTTATGTTGGTCCACAAAAGGATATTGTAGGATTGAATATTTCCAAAACACTATAGATGGGCATGGCATGAGATGCATTTTTCAACCAGCTTACCACATTATTTTTCTAAGTGTTGATTGGCGTACACAACTATATTCATTGAAACTCGTGTACGTACATGACTATTCCCATTGACAACTTACGTACTGTACGCGACTATCTCCATTGCAACCCGCGTACATGATCATACACGGGTTTCCTTTAAGCAACTCGTGTGTCATACGTGGGTTTCCTATATTAATAGTCATGTACATCTCCATTCGACATTAAAAATATAAATCACAGTTAATGGAGATTAGTTGGGCCCTAATCATTAACTACACAAACTGTCTCAACCTCCTCAACCTTCGAAACCACTCGATTTCCCAAAGTATAAATAGAGGCCTTGGGGAGGGCATTAATACAATCAAGTTGGAGAGCAAAGTTATGATGGTGTTATATCTTCAGAAGTATTGGAGCAGCAGAAATCAGAGTCCTTTGGTTGTAGAGGATTCATTGTCTCACGCGTTGTGTTGTACTCTTATCTCATTCACTGATTGTTAATAAAGAGAATTCTTCTTCCAACATTGTGTTGAGTCTCTTTCATGTATTATGGTTGATGAATATATTTGATTAAGCACTATATATGTTGTTTATATAACCTGTTATATATACATGCATAAGTTTGTACTTGGAGAATTTTCTCTTTGTAGGTGAAAGAGGTGCATCCCTGAAAGCTTTGGAGAGAAGCAGAGCGAAAGAAGATCAAGCTTGGATCAACCATTGGTAATCGGGTGAGTCCAATATTTCTTCCTATTTCCTTTCCGTACTTTACTAAAGCTAATTGTCTCCAAGTTTAGAAGTAAGTTGGTAATCCCAGACCCTAGGTTACAAGGGTGTTTAACCCTGAACAACAGAACTAGAGACTTCACTGGGGAGCCCAGCCTGCTGTGGGTTAACTCTGTAGACCCTTTCCCATTCTTTGCTTTGATTCAGTGTGTGGTGTTGTCTCTTAGTTCATACTTATAGTAGTGTTTGAATACCTTTGTATTTTTTTATTTTATTGAAAAATTTTACTCCTGTACGTGGGTTGTTGTGCTACATAGTCACATACAGAGGTCTATGTAAGCGGGTTTCTGTATTAGACAGTTGCGTATAGTACGTGGGTTTCTTTTGTGAACAGTCATGTACAAGTCTGAGCAACAAAATTTTTGGGGTTGGGTTGCTTGTCCCTATCCTTCTGTGGATTTTGTTTTGCTTAGTGGTCTTTAATACTGGAATTGCACTATAGGTTTGATAGCCCTGTTAGCCATACTTTGTGCTTTTCTGTAAGCCCTTGAGTTTCTATTGGTTGGATTGTCTTTCTTTTAGCAGTTTGAAGTGGATTTTCCTGTTGGGTGATAGGTCCAAGTGCCGGTTGTCTAAATCAGTGACCAGGGTTCTAAATACTGTATATCACATTCTATTTTTGAATAGTGTTGGTTTGTCACTTGCCTCTGATTGATTTCAGTGATTTCCATTCATTGTGTCTTCCCAAGCTAGGTGTTTCTCCAAGTCTTCCTTAGGTGGTTGATTCTTGGTTTTTTATAAATCTGTTTTACTTTATTTAGTTAGATTATCCAAGCATACTCAAGAATTTTGCATTTAGGTGCATAGTAATCTTTGAGGAATTTGAAAAGTGAAAAGAAAACATTGGAAACATTTTGCATTTGAATTGCATATAGTAGTTTTACTTTCAGTTTTTAAATAAAATCTCAAAAATTACAAAAATAAGTCTTAGTTTTCTCTTCATTAGTTTCATTTTCATTATTTTATATTTACAAAAAAAAAAAAAAGAGAGAAGCTTTTTTTAAGTAGTGATATTTTGCTTTGAAATTGATTTATACACCTATCTTTTACATTTCTTATCGATTCAATAACATCATAGTCTTTCACCCCACTTGCCTTCTGAGTAAAAATAGCCCTTAAAATGAATGCCATAACTAAAATTTATTAATAATTTTTGTTTTATAGGGCCATACACCTACTAGCTTAGGCTAGACTTGTGGGATAGGAAGTGTAAGCTCACCATAAGTACTTAAATTCAGACATAGTGGGCCAATCGATAGGTAAATCCTTCTCTTTATCGATAGTATCTAGGAAGCTCCTCTCAAATGGGAGTTAAGAACGAGGCCGTGTGGAGGCATTGGACTAAGGAGATAACCCTTCAATTCCTTATCAAAACATAGACCAAGGTTTTTACGCATCTGGGGATTCTGTCCTAGACATAGTTTCGGGCTCAGCTACCTTGCCCATGCTTACAAATTAGGCTTATGACTGTCCCCCCAGACTATTGGTATAGTTAAGGTAGCCTCCAATCTCTTGATATCTAGGGTTTATGCATAGGTAAACCGGAAGGCTATTTTTGGTTCACCTTGGATGGGCTTGGAAGGTAACCCTTGTTGAAAGTGTAGGAGGGCGGTGGGTGATTCCTCCACTTGTGCCTAAGAACCTCTTAAAGGATTCCAAGAAAATTTCTCTCAGCTTTCTTCAGGAAATCATATCTTGTACCCCTTGTGATTGTTGAGACTTTAGGAATTTTTGCAGTGATTGCTCTATGGTTTGTCTGTGTTTAGCTGACCTTAGGGTTTGAAGAGTCAAATTTACAATCATGGAGGACCATGCTATCAGGAGGTCATGAAGGTTGTAAAACCTTCCTCCACTCATTACATTGGAACCTCCACCTCCCTCTCAAAGGCGGAGATTGGACACAGATAGTTCTTTTGAACCGATAGGAGTTAGTGAAGTTTCGGGTGAACCAGAACTTAGGGAAAACCATTTTAATTTAAACACAGTTGAGATAGAATACTTTCAGGCTGACGAGTTTGCAAGGAATTTTAATACACCTCTAATTGACTTAAAAAATACTGTGATCATTCAGGTTCGTCTGTTCGACCCACCCGTGATTGGTGTCCCTGTGGGCAGAATAATGTCTACTACAGGAGAAAGTTCTTTTATTTCCACCTTAGCCGCTCCGGCTGAAGGGGTACTACCTCCCCCGGTAAGTGCCCCTAGATCAAGTATACCTACTACACCCTTAACTCCAGTGAGCCGAGTGGTTCAACCATCGGCTCCCACAAGCCTAGCAGGTGCTTCTGGTGGTATGGTCATTGGGATTCCTAGTGTACCTACAGTTCCTAATTCCTTCACACACACTGTCCAAAGTGGTGCTATAGGATCCTCAACTTTCGTCCAAGGATTTCCTTGGAATGGGGGGCACATTCCTCCATCCACTCCATACGTAGGCCCAACACCCTCATATGTAGGGGTGCAGTTTGGAAACACTAACCCTTATGGTTAGGGTTTTCAAACTCTAGTTTTAACTTCATTCATGAGCTCTCCCTTTTCGCTTTTTAGCAGAGGGATACCTGCTCCTGTATTTCAAACCCTAGTTTCGACTGGGGCAGACATAACCTCTTATATTTCACCTTACACAAACAATCATGTGGCTTATGGCTAGAATCCATTTCAAAGCGACACATCCACTTCATAACCAGTAGAAGGGGGAAACCCCACCTTCACATATGGGAATATGGGGGCAAGTCCCCGTAATCCCAAAACTGGTGATTTTAGTGCTCTGGTTAGACCTAAGCTTCCTTTCCTGGCAACATTAAACTTGCCAGATTTCTATAAACTGATGAATGAACCGGTGAGACATGATCCCTCTTGGCCCCTTGTCCCTACCAAGCTACCCTCGGATATCCCAAAATTCGAAGGAAAAGTTGGTGACAATCCTGGAGCTCATGCCACCACTTTCCATTTATGGTGCTCTTCCAACTCACTAAACGAAGATTCAATTCAGTTGAGCATGTTCCAAAGAACTTTGACGAGTACTGCAGAAAAATGGTACATTGAGTTGCCTTCTGCTACATTTAGTGGTTTTTGGGACTTGGCTAACACTTTCCTTAGTCACTTCCATCTTCCTGTCCAATATGATTTTGGAACGGACTTGTTGTCTACCTTCCAACAGAATAAGGCCACCCATATCTCAGATCACATCTAAGAATGGAGGAGGAAGAAGAGCCTTATTAAAGCCACTATTCCTCCTGAGTTCTTACTAGAAAGGTTCCTTAAATCCCTATTGCCGTATATATCTAAGGACATATCTACTTCAGGAGTGATGAATGAGGAAGAATCTATCCTCAGGGCCCAGCAACTAGATTTGATATATTCTCAGTCTAGGATCTTATATGATATTATCCATGAGGCACCGAGGCCAACACACGATGCAAAGAAACCTAAGCCTAAACCCCATGCCAATGGTGTGGTTGGTTCCGTAAATTCTCCCACTGTAGAATCTTTGGCCAAACAGCTCCATCAACTGTCTGTCAAACATTCTACGATGGAGGCAGCAAAGGCTACCCCCTCACCCAAAAATGCAAATTTTTTTGCACAAACCTCTCAAAAGGGAAATCAGCAGCCCAGTGGAAAAAATAAGAGAGGGAAGAAAGGGGAGGGAAACCAAAACAAGCAAAAACCCACAAACAATGCTAATGGGGGCAAGAAAGAAAAGAAGAAGGTGAAATTCCCATGTAAGTTGTGTCATGAAGACCACCTCACCCATCTTTGTCCCCTTATGGAACAAGCTCAAAAGCTGTTAAAAGCTCAACAACCAGCTATCCTGAAGGATCCGTTTCCCCAAGGGCAGAATTCTGCTTCAACTTCAAATGCAACAGGGGGCACCCCAAATTCCCTGACCCTAATTATATCAACATGGTTCGATCTCAAACTTTACTACAGACTAGGAATAAGAAATATGAAAAAGAGACCTCGAAGAAGGGTAAGTCAATAGGTGAAACTTCTAACCCTCTCACGATTGAGAAACCTACCAAAATTATGCCCAAGATACCGAAAGGTGTCTTTAAGAAGACCTTGCATAATCCTAATGCTAGGGATGCAGCAAACTACTTAGTAGTTGAAGTCTTATCTCAGACACCTTCTGCAATGTCATATTTAGAGGTGTTACAGAGTTGTCATGCCCAGCGGGATGCACTCTTAGTAGCCTTAGGCAGTATGGACTCATCGAGTCTCATGGCGAAATTCAATTTGTCCAATGTCAAAATTTGCCTACCATATCATGTAGCCTTGTTGATAGATGTTATCCATGGTGGAAATACCATTGGAAGAGAAGTTATCGACAAGGGTACTTCTACATGTGTTATGTCCTTGTCTTGTTGGAAAGCTCTTGGATCCCCAGAGCTGGTCCCGTCAAACACCCCGCGTACTGCTTTCGACAGAAGATCATTCTGTCCTCATGGTATCCTACCGAATTTTGAAATTAAGCTAGAATGGAAAGTGATGTCTATTGAGGTAGAGTTTATTGATGCACCTTTGGACTATAATTTTCTCTTGGGAAGAAGTTGGAATTATGCCATGTCTACTATTGCATCGGTCATCTTTTGGGTGGTAGTGTTTCCACATGAAGGGAAGTTGGTTATTGTTGATCAACTCAACTTTACTTGAAAAGGCCGCATGGAATCTAATGAGTCCACTATGCCATTGGTTGATCAGGTCAAACCTGCTTCAGAGAGCTTAGGGGATAGAATGTATGCATCATTGATGGGCACATTTGATTTTTCAGCTCTGATTAATTATACAGGTTTTACTAGTGTGGGGAAGTCCATAGCTACGGTTGTTGATAGAACTGATCCTTGGGTTCTCCCTTCCCACCAGGAACCTGAAGTGCCCTTATCGACAGCGAAAGTGGCTTATCAAGCTATCACCCAAACCCTTGTTGATCCCTTTCTGGTCCCCCTCACAATCTCAGAGGAACTGGAAGAAGCCTATTTTCCTGCTTGGGAAGAAAAATCTTTGCATTCCACAAATTGTTTAGATATGGTTTTACCTTTTGATGAAGCCATTTTGGAAGCCATGTGAGGATGTGATAAGATCTATGAATATCTTCACCATCAATCCTATGAGACTGGGATTATGTTGATATGCCCATTAATCCCTTACCAAGGGAAGGAATGTTTGTTGAGGGGAATATGGAAAATATTTCCGCAACCATCGCTATAAACTTCTCTATAAATCCTAATGTTGTGGAAAATATACATATCGGTGCAAACTTCTCTCCTGAGGAGATTTCCATTTATATAGCCTTATTTAAAGAATTACATGACGTTTTTTCCTGGTCATATGAGGAGATGCCAGGCATTGATCCATCTATAGTCGAGCACGAGATCCGAACATACCCTGACGCTAAACATGTTAGACAAAATTTGAGACCTGTTAACCCGCATAAAGAGGTGGCAATGAAGGCTGAAGTGGAGAAACTGCTGAAAGCCACTTTTATTTATCCCATATCTTTGACAAAATTGGTATCCAACCCTATTCATGTTGATAAAAAGCAAGGGACCATACGCTTCTCTATTGACTTTCGAGATTTAAACAAATCATGTCCTAAGGACAACTATCCCATGCCATTTATAGATCAAATTATTGATGCTTTAGTAGGAAGTGAAGTATTTTTGTTTATGGATGGTTTCTCCGGATATAATCAAATTCAAATTAAACCGAAAGACCAACCTAAAACATCTTTCATTTGTCCTTGGGGTACCTCCGCGTACAAGAAAATGCCCTTTGGATTGAAAAATGATGGGGATACCTTTTAGCGGGCAATGAATTTTGCCTTTCATGATATTAAAGCCATTGTTGAATCTTACCTTGATGATCTTCCTGCACATTCTCGTAAGAGGATCGATCACCCAGATCACTTACGTTTAATTTTTGAACGATGCAGACACTATAAGATTCGTTTGAATCCCCACAAGTGCATTTTTTGTGTCGAGTCAAGGAGTCTGCTCGTATTCATTGTTTCTAACAAAGGCATTCAGGTGGATCCTTTGAAAGTTGAGGCCATTTTAAATCTTCCTCCTCGTTCTATCAGGCAGCTTCAGATCCTACAGGGAAAGTTCAATTTTCTTCAACGTTTGATTGTAAACTATGCAAATATCACTAAGGGATTCATGCACTTGTTAAAACAGGGCACACCCCATTTGTATGGGATGAAATTGCACAACTCACATTTGAGGCATTGAAAAAATCTTTGTTGTTGACACCATTATTGCGTCTGCCAGATTACTCTAGGGGTTTTATATTGTATCTGGCCGCATCTTAGTTGGCCATAGGGGTAGTCCTAGTCCAGGAGCACGATAAGCGCCAAGAGCATGTCGTTTACTATCTCAATCGTGCTTTAGCCGGACTTGAACTTAGGTATTCCCATGTCAAGAAGTTGGCCTTAGCAACTGTTTATGCTGTTCAGAGGTTATGTCACTACATCTTACTAAGGGCTATGACGGTAGTGGTAGATGTTAATCCTTTTCAATATTTTTTTGTCTCGAAGGATATTTGGAGGAAAATTCAACAAATGTATAGTCATACTCCAAGATTTTGACTTGGATTTTCAGTCCGTCAAATCCAAAAAATCCTTATTTTTTGCTAAGCTCATTGTAGAATTTCCAGTAGACGAAGATGTATCTATTGAAGAAGACTCATTCCTAGATGATCATATCTTTTTGATTTCCACCTCTGACCCCTGGTATGGAGATATACTTATCTATCTCTAGACTTTGAAATATAATGCAGCTTTCTCGCGGGAAGAACGATGCAAATTACGCCTACATGCCAAGAACTACCTCATCATAGGAGATACTTTATACCGAAGGGGGGTAGATTCTGTTTTGCGTCGATGTCTTACCCATGAGGAAGTGGTGATTGTCCTAAATGATTCCCATAGTGGAGCGTGTTGGGTTCATTTATATAGGTTAGCAACGGCCCATAAGATATTACGTGCTGGTTATTTCTGGCCCACAGTCTTTAAAGATTGCGTGGAAGCCGTGAAGCACTGTCATCCTTGTCAGCCTTACACCAGAAAAATGCGGTCACATCCTGCTCCGTTATTTCCTGTCATCTCAGTGGGCCCCTTCATGAAGTGGGGGATTGATTACGTGACGTGTAACCTAGCCTCGTTTGGGGGGCACAAATATATGATTGTCACTGTAAACTATTTTACGAAATGGGTAGAGGCAATGCCCACCTTTAAAGCTGATGGGGAAACTACAACTTTCTTCGTGTTCAATCAAATTATTGCACGATTTGGTATACCTAAAGTGATTTTCACTGACCATGTTAGTCATTTCTAGAATAGCATGATGACTGAATTGACCACTATGCTAGGATTTAGACAAGAACATTCATCTTCGTTCTATCCTAAAGCAAACAGTCAAGTCGAGACTGTTAATAAAACTTTGAAAACTATCCTCAAATTTACTATTAATGCAGCCCATTCCAACTGGCACATCATGTTGTATCCTGCACTTTGGACATATCGGACTAATGTAAAAATTGCTACGGGGTTTTCTCCCTTCCAACTTGTTCATGGAGTGGAAGTTGTTACCCCGCTTGAATGTGAAATCCCATCCTTAAGAATTGCTATGCATGTCTTACCTGATACAACTGAGCTGGAAGAACATCTATTACATTTAGAACATCTGGATGAACATTGTAGAGATGCACTGATAGCAAACCAAGCTTATAAAAATAGGGTAAAAATCCAATACGATAAATCGGTCAAGCCTCGGATTTTCTTTGAAGGGGAGCTTGTATTGCTCTGGGACCAAGACAAAGAACCCTTGGGGGCAGGAAAGTTCAGGTCTATGTGGTTGGGACCTTATGTTGTGTCAAATATGTTAAATAAGGGCACATATGAATTGATTGATTTTGATGGGAATAAGCTTCCTGAGCCTAGAAATGGGCTCTACCTAAAAAAGTACTATGCTTAGGCTTAGCACTTTTTCTTGTATTTTATTGTATGTATTTTTATGTACACTAGTTTGTCGGTTTGTGTTTTTTATACCATCTGTTGATTTTTTTTAGATGTCTTCCAAGAGGTTCATAGGTTTCGCTAATGGTGCCAGTCACCACACTTGTAATTTAGCTTCAGCTGCATGGGTCATTTATTCGCCCTCAGGAAGGTTAGTTGTCTCAGGAGGCACTTGCTTAGGTCTTGCATCCAATAATGTGGCTGAATATAGGGTTGTCATTGAGATTCTATGGGATGATTTGTCACATGGTATCACTCAACTGGAAGTCTGACTGGACTCTCAACTGGTGGTTTCCCAGCTCAATCGAGCTTATCAGGTGCAGAACCCTATTTTATTACGTCAGTATATCCAAGTTAGGTTATTGGAAAGAAATTTTGAGTTCATTACATTCAATCATATTCCAAGGAATCAAAATTCATTAACTGATGCATACGCTAATTACATCTTGGATTGGAATTTAACACATTTTACATAAAAGTATACAACAAACACATAAAAATTATTTGTAAATAAACTGGCAATATATATATGTGTGTGTGTGTGTGTGTGTGTGTGTGTGTGTGTGTGAATATATGTCCATATATATAGTTCAAGTCTCTGATCCTCAGATTGAGTCATAACAGTATAATATACAAAAAATATACAAAACACGGATCATAGTCCATATTGGAGTGGGGGACTGGTCCAATATCTACATTTTGACATTTTAAAAGGATTAGAACTTTTATACATATGTATATATCTCTATATTTAAAATTCATAAAAAATTTAAAATTTGAAAATAAAAATTACCTAACTCTCCCCGTGCTCCTCTTGGAGGGAGGAAGAGGTCAGTATCACCATGGAAATCCATTCCAGCATATGGAAGCTGCTCCAAAGCTAGCAACTATCACTCCCACCAAAAGTAGAAGTCATAGTCATAGACACTCTGGACCGAGCCACCTCCTCCCTGGAGGAGGAAGATATCTTCCCACCTAATCACCCTAGGATGACGAGGAGAGTAAACTCGCAAAGGTACTGCAGGACTCAATCCCCGTACTCTCTTAAAGAATAAGGCTACTAATATGCTGGAGTAACCAAAAATTTTCATCCTGCCTCTTTTGCAGTCAGAGAGCTGTTTTCTTAATATCGGGATCACTCCCGAGCATTATTCATATAAGGATCCCTGCATATAGTCTACTACTAGTCTCATCTGGTTTCAAATTGTAAGGTGAAGTGACGACGACCCTGCAACCCTCACTATAGTGCTCGTCAACACATATCAAGGAAAGTTATGGATGTGAACAATAGGGATGCAGCTACCCCTCTTTTGAGTGCCTATCTCGCAGTATATATCAATATAGTTTTGTACACTTAGAGGGTCACCGCCTTTACCGGTGCCTTCCAAGTTCACTAGAGCTCCCCGTCGTGATAAACCAGCAATGAAAATAGACATCCTCCGATTTAATCTCTAAGGACTCACCTTGAAGGTCAAACATACCCAAATCATGATCCCAATAATTTATCAAGAACTCTAAGAGGTAGACATTGGCCCGCATAGGTGACGTACAGAAAAACTGCAATAACCCACTTTCACGTAAAACATTCACTGTGGGGGCATATTGAAGAGATTCTTGGTCCATGTCTTCATGTTCTTTCTCCCTCCACTCAAGCACCATCTTTCAATCTAATAACCAAGCAATTGCCAAACATTAGATTCATATAAAATTTGAAATTTTTGACCTTACACATTCTTTTTCTAACTCACACAGCGTATGCGGCTGCCTTTTAAGGAAAGCCGCGTACTGTATGCGACTGTCTTTCGAGAAACCCATGTACAGAACGTGTGTACACGGCTATTAACATACCATACCCACATACACAGCGTTCCTGCTTTGTGGGCACTTAAAAACATGAAATTAGGGCTCAAATTTAACAATTGCTTGGATCAAATGAAAGGGCATGGAGTGTAGTTTTACATGACACTTGCGGCTTTGTGAATGGTCCACCGAATCATCCAGACCGAGCAATTGAAGGTAGAGGTATAAACTTGTCTTTTATGGTTAAAAATCAAAATGGTGAGTTTTATTTATATTTTTAGCTATTTATAGAAAATTTATTTCTAAAGTGGGTTTTTTCCCTATAGTTTATAATTTTTTAAACTAATGCCAAATATTTTCTTCCATGTGACAAGTTTAGCGTCATTTCTAAGTTTTTTTTGTTCATATAGGATGGTGTTTTGTCATTTCACATGCATTTTGCATTTATACCTACTCCATATTAATCCTAGCATTAACACTTTAACCACAGACTATGGTATTTTTAACCAGTAACTCCTTGTCTTTACCATTGTTCTTCCATGGATAGGACTTTCCTCCCATGAGTATCCTCATTTAGAACCTATTTATTGTCTTTCCATACTCATGCTGTAGCTGTCATTGGTTTAGGGGAATATTTTTTAGCTATTTTTCACACCAAATTGAGCCTCATTTTGGTCTCTTTTTATAAGCTATCCCTTTATAGGACTCCCCGCCCTTATGGAGTTTCTTTAGGCCCAGGTCTAACTCCTTAAAACAGACTTGACTGCTGAGTAAGCTTGTTTGTTCAAGCTCGTTAATAATACGTGAATGGGCATCCACATTGGTGGTAGGTTATCTCTTTCTCGGACCATGTTGAATAATACAAGAAAGGATCACTCTCTTTTCTATGGAACTGAGAACAGTATTCTCAGGTACAGGTTTATCACTTTTCCGGACCTGAGGGACTAAATTTACGAAAAAAGAACACCCGGTATGAGCTCAATTTTCTCTTTTTTCTGCGCTGGACCTAAACATGAAAAAGATTCTAAGTGTACTTTATGTATTTCTCATGCTCATTAAACACCAAGAACAAAGCATCAAGCTTATTGTTGTAAGCCCCATTTCTCATACTCAAATGGATCTTTCTGAGTGATCTTGCTTTCCTTCACACTCGTAAAACTCAAGCTATATGTTGCTCTTGAAGGAGCATTGGGTAGGTGGTAATTTAACCTTTTTCAAATCTTCCTGAATAAGTATGAAAAAGGTTCAACTTTTCTTCTACAGAAGTTAAGAGAGTTATTCTATGGTATGTTTTATACTTTTCTGGCCTCAGGAGACCAAATTGGATGAAAAAGGACCCCCCTGCAGTATTCTTCGAAATTTTCAGACTCTCTAAACATAAAAAAACCAAGTGAGCATGTACTAGTTCGGGCTCATAAAATCCACGAATCAGCGACACTATCAAGCATTATTCCCTCTTCTATTCAATCTTGTTAAAAAATGAGGACAGTTTCGAGTTGACTTTCCTGGACTCATTAAAATTTAACAGGGAAGGTAAGGAAGAAGTTTTCTTTTGGTTTTCAGTCAGTGGCAGCATGTCCTCCTTGAACATAGCACTCTCTGTACTTTTCGATACTCATGTCTCAGTGTTCACTTTCAGTTCAGCTATTGCTTCGAGTTTCTTACTCCTCCTCTTGTCAGTTCTACCTAGGGAATCTGATCATGTCTTCTACATGATAGATAAGTTTAGTTGTACTATCTATAAAGTTAAAAGCTACCTTGGTTCATCTCTATGTCGTGCTCACTGTTTGAGTACTTAACCCTGTGTCTTCTCTATATCATGATTCCATCATTGTCGTATCTATTACTACTTGTGTCTCACTTCCTTTACCCAGTTCCTAGTCACTCTTATGATCCGTTGGAGGATCTATTGTCTTCCTTATCATAGTATGGTTTTGCATCAGTACTTCCTAACAACGAAGACCTAGATTTTTGACGATCATACCTTAGGATTCACTTTCATTATTGGTGAATTCCTTTGCTTCAGTTTTCGATTATCACCTATTGGTTGACAATCTATTAAATCCAATCCATGTTTGAATTCAATAACATCTATTCACATGGCTTGGATTGTACTAGTTCTTTGGGATTTTTTATGAAGACCTTAGTTTCACATCCATGGACTAAGTTGCGCAATAATATGTTGTGGTTACTTACACAGCTTCCAGATCTTTGAAGACTCATCATTATTGTATATTGTGGCTTCGATCCACCTTTGTAATATACGTGGTCTTGTACCTGTACTATATGATGTACTCAAATATTGTAAAGGAGCTAGTGTTGCAGTATATTGAACATAGCATCCTCAGATATAACTTTGTATATGACATTATTATGTATTTGTTTCAGGTACTACCTCTACTCCATTGGGATTCTGAGTTCTCCAAAGATAATGATTATAATGTATTTCTCCCATCCCTTCCCTCTAACCTCACACATTAGGGACATCTATTATCAACCCAAATGGCACTTCTCCATCCGAGTGTCGACATTCCCTATGTTGGTACACAGAAGGACATTGTAGGATTGAATATTTCCAAAACACTATAGATGGGCATGACATGAGATGCATTTACCTTTCAACCATCTTACCACATTAATTTTCTAAGTGTTGATTGGCATACGCGACTATCTTCATTAAAACTCGCATACATACGCGACTATTCCCTTTGACAACTTGCATACTATACGAAACTATCTCCATTGAAACATGTGTACATGATCATATGTGGGTTTCCTACAATAATAGTCACGTACATATCCGTTCAACATTAAAAATATAAATAACGATTAATGGAGATTAGTTGGGCCCTAATCATTAACTACCCCAACTGTCTCAACCTCCTCAACCTTCAAAACCACTCTATTTCGCAAAGTATAAATAGAGGCCTTGGGGAGGGCATTAATACAATGAAGTTGGAGAGAAAAGTTATGCTGGTGGTATATCTTCAGAATTCTTGGAGCAGCATAACTCACATTCCTTTGGTTGCAGAGGAGCCTTTGTCTCAGGCGTTGGGTTGTAATCTTATCTCATTCACTGATTGTTAATAAAGAGAATTATTCTTGCAACATTGTGTTGAGTCTCTTTCATGTATTATGGTTTATGAATATATTTGATTAAACACTATGGGTGTGTGCAAGAAGTTGAGGGTCTCTTTTGGCGCGTTAGATGCAATACAAAACTGAAAAAATAGGCATCCATCAACTTGGACTCAAATTTGAGACACTTACACAATGAATCTTGCGATAAGTAAAAAACAAGAAATGTAGGAAATTGAATGACCTTTCCAAATATATATATTTTTTCTATTGAAAATGTTGTTAACTATATAAAGTTAGATAAATTTTAACGGGCACTTTTTATTTTTTGGACAAATTATAAGTTATATGTTTTTGTGGGTGCAGCGTCTGAGTGTCTAAATGATGGAATAAACTTACGAAAACTGGTATACATATAGAGAACATATAGGACTAGTGCACGACTATTTTTTCAATAATAAAAATAATATTTTTAATTTTTTTTAATTATCTAAGAGATCAAACCTCGAAAATGGTATGTCAATTGTGGGTGTAGCATTTGAATGTCTTAATGCAATTATTTGGAAATGGTTTTTTTATAGCATGTAGAGGTTGGTGTTCTTTAGTGCACCATACAATTTTTTTTTAAATGGTTGAGAAACGAAAGAGATATGGACGAAACACTACCAGTGTGTTTTTTGAGTTGAGGAGTGATGATAGAAGATAAATAAGAAAAAAATAGAAAAAATTATGTATTCTTGTTAAAATTTACATATTTAGAATCTGCAGAAAAAACCATATATGTTTCTAAAATCTCATAAAAAATGGAGGTGTGCAGCATAATCAGACGAACCGCTAAACACAAGCATATTGAAAATTTGGATATAATGTTGAATTTGCCATGGTTTATCATACTCCAAGGCACAGGCATGTTGAATCCGAAGCAAAGTACAAAGCAGACACATAGGCATAGGAATTCCATGAAAGCATGGGTGGAGGCTTGGCCTTATCCTTTGGAGGGAATAAATTTTTGAATTTAAAAACTACGTGAGCGTGATTTAGTTAAATAAAAACATGTGCACGTTGTAGATAAGAAAAATGCGTGCGTGTTATATACAAACACATCGCATGCGCGTTTTTGAAAAACAAAAATAGCATTCATCATCATCATCGTAATGCTCATCTTCATCATCATCTTGATCTTCATCATCATGTTCATCTTCATCTTCATCGTCATCGTCATTATCCTCATCACCATCATCATCATCATCATCATCACCATCACCATCGTCATCTTCATCATCCTCATCATCATCATCACCATCACCATCGTCATCTTCATCATCCTCATCATCATCATCACCATCAACATCATGAACATCATCATCAACATGATCATCATCATCACCATCAATATCATGAACATCATCATCACCATCGTCGTCATCATCATCATCAACATCATCATCATCATCATCATCCTCATCCTCTTCCTTGTCATCATCATTATCATCATCATCATCATCATCTTCATCATCATCATCATCCTCAACATCAACATCATAAACATCGTCATCACCATCGTCATCATCATCATCATGATCGTCATCATCTTCATCATCATCATCATCATCACCATGATCATTGATCAGTGATCATCATCATCAACATTGCCATGTTCATCATCATCATCTTCATCATGTTCATCATCATCATCATCATCATCATCATCATCATCTTCATCTTCATCACGTTCATCATCATCATCATCATCATCATCATCTTCATCTTCATCATCATCACCATCGTCATCATCATCACCTTCATCATCATCATCATCATCATCACCATAATCATCATCATCACCATCAACATCATGAACATCATCATCAGAATCGTCGCCATCATCATCAACATAATCATCACCATCGTCATCATCATCATCATCATCATCACCTTCCTCCTCCTCCTCCTCCTCCTCATCATCATCATCAACATGATCATCATCATCACCATCGCCATCATCATCATCATCATCATCATCATCATCATCACCATCGTTATCATCATCATCATCATCATCACCATTGTCTTCGTCATCATCATCATCACCATTCCCATCATCATCATCATCATCATCATCATCATCATCATCATCATCATCAACAACATGATCATCATCATCATCCTCATCATCATCCTCACCATCAACATCATCACCATCATCATCATCATCACCATGAACATCATCTTCATCATCTTCGTCTTCATCTTCATCATCATCATCATCCTCGTCATCATCATCACCTTCATCATCATCATCATCATCATCAACATGATCATCATCATCACCATTAACATCGTGACACTTCATCATGATCATCCTCATCATCATCACCATCAACATCATGAACATCATCATCATTCCTCCTCCTCATCATCATCACCATCAACATCATGAACATCATGCTCATCATCATCCTCATCATCATCACCATCAACATCATCGTCATCATCCTCATTATCATCACCATCAACATCATCAACATCATCGTCATAATCCTCATCATCATCACCATCAACATCATGAACATCATCATCATTCATCATCATCATCATCATCATCATCATCACCATCAACATCATGAACATCATCATCATTCATCATCATCATCATCCTCATCATCATCACCATCAACATCATGAACATCATCATCATCATCCTCATCCCCATCATCATTATCACCTTCATCATCATCATCATCATCATCATCATCAACATGATCATCATCATCACCACCATCATCATCATCATCATCATCATCATCATCATCGTACTATTTTCACTTTCAGTGGTGCATTAAATAGTATTTGTATTCATTATGGCTTATTCACATTACAATTTATAAGACACCCTTTCCATGTAATTATGTTCTCTTGACATGTAATTCTTGTACTCCATCAAAACATGACTACCTATTTCATGGAAATATTTCACTACATCGACAATATCTTTTGAAATGATCTTAGAATTATAAAATTACAAATAGTTCATCATTTAATCTATTATCTAATTCCAATGAAATATATATCACGAACATGCATTCACACAATGCATCTCAACATATGTAACCACACGAATGAATGCATAACCATAAAATTTACATAATATTTTAATGTAAAGTCATTCAATGCACCCTTTCATTAGTTTGTGAATACCATAATATCATTACATGCATTCCACCATGGTTATTTGGAAGGTCTAGCCAATGCCTCAACACATCATCCATCTTTCTCCCCAATACGTGTGTGACCATTTGAACAGCCTCTTGTTTTTCCCAACACAATACGAACATATACCCTTTCTCCTCTAAATGGTTCATTGGGCATACTAGACTTGACATTTCCCTTCACTGCTTCATGGTTCCCTCAAGAAATCCACCCTCTTAAAAGGTCTCTATGTGTTGGCAATAAGGTTATAATATAGGACACCAAAACAAGTGGGAGTACCATTGGACATGTGTGTATCACTATACCCTTTCTATTTCCAACAATAGTATGGCCTTACCCGTGACTATCTCACGTGACATTTACTACCACGATATAAACATAATTTGTCACATGCTTTAGATATTGATTAATAACCAACATACACACATGGCATGATATTGTTTCTGATGAATGCATTCTAAATTCAAAAGAATTATATGGTATAAATCTCCTTTCCCTTACTAACCCATACCTCACCATACTCGGTGAAATATCATTCACGTATATGTATTCAATATCACATGCATATCAATTTATATATGATTAAAATATGACTGAAGGGATTCTTACCAAATCCTCTTTTAGCACTTATGCAATTGGATAAATAACCTATATCTTGCATGAATTCCTTTAACATATTTAATGTTTCCCAATCAATTGGTCTCTTACAAAGGATTACAAAATAGTTCCACCAACTTTTTGATCATATATTTAACACCCAAACCTTTCCTCATAAGGTTGAAGGTCATATGCAATAACACCATCCACATTTCCATCCATTCTTCAGCCATCTATAGTAAAACAACCATCAACAACCATAATAATTATCTCTTGTGTCTCATTGCATATAGAAATAATACTATTTTTACCAATATGTGATATCATATGCATGAACAAGCATATTTACATGCATTATGCATTCCAACTATCTAATATATTGCATATCCAACATTCCTATTCCCCAATTTTCTTTATATAAAACTAATAAAATATCAATATAAAAGTAAGGGAAGAGTTCAGAGATTCTCCCTTTATAACTTCTCATAATAGCATAGAGTTGTCTTCCACATCATCATTGATCCAGTTGATGGCCTCTTTCCAAGCACACAAGGGATCAATAGCTATGATTTTCCCACAAGGTAGCAATTAAATACATATATACATGTATAACATTTATACTTTCCCCTTTCCTAGTATGTAATTCGTATGCTATAAACAAAATAGTTTAAGGTGAGAAATTCCCCCCATTATCAAATTTATTTATGGAGATTATTCTCCAATATTTGTTACAACTATCTTATCAGTACTGTGTGGGTTTCCTTGTCATTACGACAACTTTCAATGCACTCTATTTACATTATCTTCTTGATCCAATCGCTATAAGAAACTCTATAAAATCCCACCTTTCCCTTTCTTGGACTTCATAATAGTTAATAGTGTTGCAATTAAGATTATTCCAATTCCACATGGAGTATTTTCAAGGTCCATTATATGTCCTTGTGCCTCATTCAACTATAAGACTTGCTTTCCTTTCTCATGGAATATTTTCCACAATTATGAACCACACCCTAGATTCACACATGATAATTCCCATTCTCTAATTGGAAACCTTTGCATGGCCACTTTGTCACTATCATGAACCATAAAAAAAGTCTACATATTGGAATGTCTAATTCCATTAGTAACAACTTCTAGGTGAATGTAAGTTCCTTACCCATTCTCATTACTTACTCATAAGTTGTTCGATCATATCCTACAAATTGTCTCATGATGCATGCACTTTCCCACAAGGATGATACACCCATCACACTTAGAAGATGCATATCCTTTACCTATTCGTCTATTCCATACCTTGTTGAGCATTCTCTTATGTAAAACAATATCCATATTTGAAAATCAAGAGTTTCCATGGCTCTTCCTTGAAATTCAAATTGCACATATTAATCACAATAATACCTTAGATGCATTCTTATCCAAAGTACCATGTCCATTATTGGTCTCTTTTATTCTTTTATGGTTAGACATGGTTTTCCCATATGACATATAATTACTCATTAATTTGTTTCCACAACCCCTCTGCTATTAATATTGCACATTTTGAACATAGAGAATCCATCGCGTACATTCTAGCTACTAATGAATCATCAATTCATGTAAGTTCCATTTTTCCATCATGGGTGTTTATAAGATACAATATATAAGAGTGTATTCTTATAAATTCAAAATGTTTTCCATATATACAATAACTACTATAATATTCTCAATTGAGTTTCCATGTTCATTAATGGTACTACCATGTTACTAAGCATCCAACCATACTTAATTCAGTCTTCACATTGCTAGCTAAACAATAATTTTATTATGTTTTCTTTCCCAAATGGGCCTCTACTTTATTGTGAGAGAACAAATACCATAGTATGGGTATAATCATATTTACTCATTTGGACTATTGTTCATCTTTGGTACACTCTTATACCATTATACAAAAATTTCCCAAAGTTTGGGTTGCTTTGGAATTCACCCATGTTGAAGATTCCTTTCCTAATAAAACCTAGAGGATCTGTTCCAATTTCTATTTTAAATAACTTGAAACATGTTTAAAAAATAAGAACCTTCTATTTGATTCTTCTATAGTTTATATTTCTAATGTTTATAACCATGTTTTTTTGTTATTCCTCAGTAAATTAAAGTCACAACCTTTCAAAATTGCTAATTTTTTCCATTTATGCATTTTCCCTACAAGTTCATTTAACTTTAATTGCCAATTTTAGAAACTTATACTATATAAAATATAGGGATAGCCAGAAAAAACTATTCAATTGAACTTGATAATACTCATGGAAATAATTACTCAACAACTTTTATCTCTTTGATATGATGTTCTAGTCACATTTTTATAAAATTACAAAATTGACTACTTTTAACTTTTTTCACTTTTTGTAGATTTAGAATTTTTAGTTTTCCTATAACACACTTATCCTTGGGATGATATCATAATGCACAACTTCCACTCTCTTCATTCATGTTATCACCACAAGGAAATGCTCAGGATCCTCAATGTATTTAGGGGGGATTATGGGGTCAAGGAGGAGTTCACCTTTGTGGGTTTCCTCCATTGCTACAGGGTAGGACAAGGGTAGTGCCCCTTTTTTTTTTGTAAATATTTTTATTTGACTCAATTTGGAACATAATATTGACGCCATTTTTCAATTCCTAGTACATGAAATATGACCATGTAAACAACTTCTCCTTAGTTTATTTGCACATGTATGATGTAACCCCACATCAAATTGTTGTTGGGACTAGAAATGGTCTCTTTTGACCACCCTTAATTACCTCTTTTGTTCTATCCTACCCCATTGAGCATGCCAAATAAACATTTTACCCCCACTCTACTCTTCAAACCACCAAGGTATGATTGGTCATTGTTTTATTTTATTAATACTTATGATTGTGATAATTGAGGCTTCATATCTCTCAATGTGCTAACATATGATGGTTTATAAAGGTATTTTGAGATATATGGACTGCAGGAAGATTGGGCTGAACATGATACGAAAAGGATGGGCATTCATCGCTCAAGTTGGTCCCCATCCATCCTATAATTACCCAAGGAATGCGGTTCCAGTGCGATATCCCGGAAAAAGCTGTGTCAAGGTAGCTGTAACAGAATGGGTCAGACTTGGAGGTCAACAGTGCGTTGTTGCTTGTGTGTAGCCATAATCTAAAGATATCGTCACTCCTGGGGTGATTAACAGTTTTCCTATGTTTCCTATTTTTCATCTTGCCACGTTTGTAAGAGTTGTTGTCATTTAGGGTGCTTGAAGATCAAGGATCTTCATGGCTGCCCCATAATATGATAGGATGTTATGATTTAAATTGTATAAATATGAAGAACTGTTTCGATCCAGGGGTTGCTGAACATATAATCAATTCATTGTATTAGCTGTGAGGAGGAATTGTGTAATCACTCTGTCTTTTAATACAAGGAGTTACTTCTAATTTAGAGGCTTTTACGTGTGTTCAACCAGCATCTCTTTGTGAAGGCTCGGCCCGCCTTCCACAGGGATCGCTGAGTTAAATTAGACCTTTTCAATAATTTTGTTGTGTGATGTTATGTTAATTTTATTTCTTCATAGGAAGCCGTAACAAGTGTGGATTTACAATGTGTCGTGATTGCATCCCTTGGATACTTGTAGTGGCATAGTGTGACAGTCGACTGAGTGGGTAATTATTTCTTATGCAATTTGTGTGGTAACTGTAACAGCTATGTTCATCCTTAGATCTTGTAGTTGTCATTTCCATGAATCTTTGCAGCTTGTCTCTTATTTTTATGATTACAGAATTTCATTCCTATACTTCAATTTCCTAGAACAACTGAACTCAATTTCCGTATTTTGAATTCCTAGATTAATATTCAATTTATATCTTTGGATTCCTAGGACAATCAGATTAGATAGTTGAGTTAATCATTAAGTGGTGTGAAGAGGATTTCCCTTTATCTGCAATTGTAATTTAGATGTGACTTTTATCTTTCCATTCTTAGATCAAGATATAGCAAAAGGTAATTGTGATTGCATTCCTTAGAAAGTAACTATATTAATTAGATTCTTGGGATGAGCATATGTGACAATGAGTCATAGACTCCAAAGAATACATGAGAGAATGATGAAAAGACAACTAACATAACTTCTAACCATAGGAGAAAGTACGTCTAATAACTGAAATAATTGTCATAGAAGTACATTTTCCCCTATGCTCCCATAACTACATGAAAATGCCTTTCCCACCAACCTAACACATCCATTAAATGATTGAAATTTAATAGTCAAAAGGAAGCAACTGGCTCATTTAAGGCACATGGAAGAAATAGGACGAGTTTGAAGGTTGGCACTTGGCAATTGAAAATTTAATCTCCCATAACCTCCCTTTCCTCTTCCCCCCTATTGTAATCATAACCCCTCTAGTTCTCTTTATACAACTACATTGGAACACTTTATTATATTTCCAACATAATATTTACATATCTTTCAAGCTACTTTGACAAGATAATCATATGGTCCAATTAAAAGTATTTACATCAAACATGCTTAGCCATTTTCTAGTTGGGCCTTGGCCTTGAGCTCCACTCTAGGAATTTATACTAGCATATTTACATCATTTACAAATGGGTTCCCTAACGGATGAAAATTAAGCAAACTAGTGAGGAGGGATAGGACACCAAGAGCGAATAAGAACCTAAGGAACCCGCCCTAGTGCTAAACATCCTTATGAAGTCAACACATAAAGTTACAAGAAGTTGACCCACCACCTAAAATGGTAATTAAGAAAGATGTGTGTCATCATAGGATGCATCATGCATGATTCTGACAAGACTACACAAGGCACCTACTAAAACTTAAAACATATTTGTAACTATATATGAATTTCATATGATACACATGCATAAACTCCATTTGAGTATAATGTCTAGTATTCCTTCTTTAATCCTATATTTCCCACTTATTCAATAGTAGAGTTTTCCATCATGTTTAGATGGTATATAGTTCATATACTATTGGAAAATACTATTGTTGTTAGTTAAAAGTCTCCATATATTTTATTTTCAAATCATTACATTTAATTTTCATATTACATTACATGTATTATCTATCAAACATATATGTTTTCTTCCTCACTCGAGGAGTATAAAATATAGTGGAAAATACTATTGTTGTTAGTTAAAAGTCTCCATATATTTTATTTTCAAATCATTACATTTAATTTTCATATTACATTACATGTATTATCTATCAAACAT
>LPNX010258200.1:376673-381673 GCA_001517045.1 Pseudotsuga menziesii
GTGATGTAGGGATGAATAGTGAGGGAGGTATAAATAAGGTGGAGAGAGCTTTTGAGAGACAGGTAGTGAGGGAGGGACACACACACACACACATAGAGATAGTGAGATATGGAAATACAAAGGGAGGGAGGCCTAGTGAGTAAGGTGCATGTGTATCCATAGATGCCAAAAATATTATTTAGGGATTGAGTCTTGGATTTCCTCTCTTGATCATGTTGAGTCTTTAATACCCATATCTAATGCTCGAAACCTCTTAAAGGCATGTGCATATTTTCTTGGTGACCAAGCATACATGAGTAGGTAATTTGTGGTTCTTCAAGGAGTTGTTCATTAACATTAATGCCTCAAATATTCCATTATCGCCTAAGGAACGATCATATTCCATCAATCATGTCTCAAAGGTCCATACCTGCTGCTCAAAACCACCTAATTCTACTAACATCCATATTCATAGTCCAAATATATCTATGAGATGCCATGTGTGATTTTTTAAGGAATCCTTCCTATCCCTAGATTCCTAGAAGCTTTAGTTAGGGCCTAAGGCCATAGTTTGCTCCCCTAACCATGTCCATGGCGTTGAGATGCATATCTAGTGCTCAACAAATTATGATAACATGCATATCCCGATTAAGATTCAAATTATTCACTTTCAATGTCATGTGTGGTGGTTAGAGGCATAAATTTTGGCCTTAAATGGTTAACAAATTCCTTTAAGGCCTAAGTACCAAGTGTTTCTCCCTACCCATTTGAAGGGCCCTAATCTCTATACTTAGTGCTAAAAATGTTCTAATGGAACTAGTATCCTCATTTCAAGGTAAATGAAACCATGGAAGGCTCTATTGAGGTTATTCAACACATCATTATTGGATCTATGTGGATAGAATCATATTCTAGGGGTGAAGACACATACATATTACTTAGAAATATCTAATGGTTCCCATATCCCTAATCAAAACAAAAATATCAACATGAGAGGTCATTTATGGTGATTCAAGTTGTACAAAGGTAAGAGAGAGAGAGAGGGAGGGATACAAGGTAAGAGAGAGAAGGCAGGGGGGAGGGATAAAGGCATAGAGGGTTAGTGATTAAGGGAGAAAAAGGGAGATAGTTCTATAGGAAGGGATAATGGTGAAGGTAAAGAGAAGGTGGAGAGTGGGGTGGTAGGGACATGGATGGAGTAAGGGAGAGAAATAAACATATATAGAGGGATGTAGAGATAATTAGGGACAGATATTTAGAAAGTGATAGGTGGTATCTATGGATTATTGGGAGAGAGTTACGGGGGTATAAAGAGAAAAATTTATATGCATGAAAAGAAGGGAACAATAAAAAAAATTCTTTGTATGTAACCATAGAAAACATTTGTTTTCTTTTGATTTTATTCGTTTCCTTAGTCGTTCACCTAACCTGTTTATTGTGCTTAACCATATCGTGTGCGATTTTTTCTTCTACATATCGCGTATGTGTTTTTCCTTTATATAACGCATGTGCATTTTGGGACTATATAAACAGTGGAATGTTTATGTCTGAGAGAAACTTTACTCTGTCTAAAGGAAAAAAAAATTATCGTGCATTTGTTTTTCAATATAGAATGATCTCGCTATTGAAAATATTCACAATACACATTCCCCATCATTCTTCTTTTTATACAGGTGCAGCATTGAGGACATATTTCATGGTTTATCAGTGTGGTTTTGGGTTATATGCTCATATTTAAAGAAGATAATAAATAATATTGAAGAATATCCAATTGAATAACAACAAAGACAATTTATTTGAAAGATTCATTTTTCCTATAATTAAGGAGCACATAGGATAATATATCAAGCTTCAAGACCATTTCATGGTGATGGTGGATATACGCAATTGTACAAGACAATCAGCTTGCAAAACAATTTATGATTTAACTTTCATTTTCTTATTATTGAAGAGAACCAAAGGCAAATTTTCTCATTCATTATTATTTTGATGATAAATATGAACAATTGAGAAGGAATATTGAGGCACCTTGAAGGATCTATAGTTATAAATCACTAAAGGTTTGAAAGCTTGTAATTGAGGAGCGGCAAAAAAAAACTCTATTGAGTTTATCATTATGGTGATGGGGAATGTATGTAACTGAGGAATAAAATAAGCAAGGAAGAAGAGACATCAAGAAGTCATTGAAGAAGATAAAGAAAAGAAAAGAATAGATATGATGAATCGGAGGCTTTCTTTGGAAACTAATCCAAATCCAATTACAGAGGATACCACGGTTCATCCTATTAATCCACCACAAGAAAAAAGGAAGCATTCACTAGATGAACCTTCAAATTCCACAATATTTGTTGAACAAGCACCACATGGAAGTATTCACACAATAGGATTTGAGCCCAAAATCCGATGACATCTGACGTAAAGTACCTTTTTGTTGGTTTGTAATAATGAAAAGTATTGTACCTTATGATTTCTTTAACCATTGTCGGTTTTTTTACTTCCTCCTCATAGGTTTTTCGATGACCTTTTACGACACTATTATGTCAAATATGCGACACCAGTTCATTGGATTTAAGAAGACCCTTGAAGGAAGATTTGTCACACTTTCGACAATAGGTGAACTGGAGTTTGTCAAAGTTTCGATGACCTTAGGATATTTTCCCAAATAATATAAAAACATTTTTCAAATAATATAAAGGAATATGTCCAACGGTAAGTAGGTTCATATCGTCATTTATTTGATGACTACCGAATTATAATTATAAATTTTTTTAAAACATTCTGAAATGTTTTCTATAGAAGCAAAGGACGATTTGCAGAAATTATTTATTCCGTGATAGATAGTTTGAGGAGTAGTTTTATTCTTTGATGGGCGGTTGTGGGATTTTTTTTTCTTCGACATATAGTTCGCAGGAATTATTTTATTCTTCAACAAACCTAGGTTTGAGAAAAATTGTGATGCGTGGAACTTGATTTTTTAAGATTGTCGATAGTATTCATTCACGAAGTTCATGACAAAATCTCAAACAACAATATTCCTTATCCAAATGAACATGATCGACAATTTCTTGCTAGACTATGGGATGCAGGAAAATGAAGGGGTGATGGAAAATGTCACTGTCGATGTACTCAATGTAGGGGATTTAAGAGGATAAGAATATTGTTCTCAACAGCCACAAAACATTGCAGGGAACATGGACACTCTGAGGGGGGAATGAATATCGTCCATTGTATGTTTAGCATTATAGAGTTTTTTATATTCTTTTCTTTGGTAAATTTATGTATTATTTTAATATTTCCTATATTAACTTATATCTACTTATGTATTCATCTATTTATAAAGGAAAGACACCCTACGACATATCGTCCAGAGAATTTCTTTCAGAACAAGTTTCGAAGGATCATGGAGTGTATATGGTTAATGGAGGACAAGTGAATGATCATATTGAACAATATGATCATACTGATAATGTACTTGAAGATGATGGTACAACTACATTAATCCATGATTCGTTTAATGTTCGAATGGATGATGACGATGATGATGATAATGAAAATATTAATGACTTTGATGATGTTCATGATATACCTCTTCTCGATAAGGAATATGAACCCTTTTATGAAGGCTCCAAAACAAATCTTCTCTCTGTTGTATTGTTGATAATGAACTTGAAGGTTATGAATGGTCCTTCAAACTTATCAACCACACAGATTATAAGGTATGTAAAATAATCTATCACATATATATGATCGTGATAAAGTTTATACGTATTCCTCTAATAATTGTATTGTTAATTCGTTATTGATCATCATACAAATCAATTGTGTTTTGTTAATATTATTTATTTATTACATTAACTATATTTTTATTTATTTTTTATGTAGCTTGATAGCTAAATTTTTGTTGCCACCATCAAATATTCATTAGAGGAATTTTGGGGTCTAAAATGGGCCTCCTAAGGAAAATAATAAAATAATAGTTAAAATAATAAAATAATATTGAATAATTTTGGAGGAAGAAAGAAAAAAAACTACTTTTTGTGTTCGTATTTTCGACATATCTCCCTGTGTTTTTACTCAAATTTCGATCGGGAGAGCTTGTTGGATGTGGAATTTAATTCCTAATCCAACGAGTACCCACACTGCATACTTTTAATGGACCCCACTACCCCAAAAACAAGAAATACCTGAAAAAACGTGATGACGATGTGATCATCACATTTTCTCAGGTATTTCTTATTTTTGGGGTAGCGGGGTCCGTCAAAAGTATGCAGTGTGGGTACTCATTGGATGCAAAATCAAATTCCACATCCAACGAGCTCTCTCGATCGAAATTTGAGTAAAACCAAAATGAGATATGTCGAAAATACGAACAAAAAAAGTAGTTTTTTTAATGACAAATATGTCAATTCAACCATCATGGTTGACTTATTTTATTGAAATTCTATTGGTTCTTGAATTCCAACTCAAAAAAACTTATTTTGGCATGTTTTCTTATAAGGCCCATTTTAGACCCCAAATTTCCTCTAATGTTACCTTGCACATATTGATATTTATCTTCCATCATGAAAGATATTGGAATCCATTATGAAGCAATTCATGCATGCCTCGATGAACATGTTATATATTATAATCAGCATGAGTTTGGAATAGAATTTCTGGAATGTCATATAAGTAGATATCGAACAGATCAAGTAACAAAAAAGATGCCTCACAAGGTTCTTTGTTATATTCCCATCATTCCACTTTTGCACCGACTGTTCAGGTGCAATAACATAGCGTAATTTATGGGTTACCATGCCAGGAACATAAGTCAAGATGATTTTATTCTAATTCCTGCAGATGGTTCTGCTTTCGGATATATGGAGGAAAAATGGCCTCACTTTAAGGAGGAACCACGTAATCGTAGGATATCTTTGGCAGCAGATGTTGTTAATCCATTTTCACAGATGAAATCCATTTACATAGTGTAGTCTATTTTTCTTATCAACAATAACATTCCTCCATGGTTGTCAATAAAGAGG
>LPNX010258200.1:386673-449960 GCA_001517045.1 Pseudotsuga menziesii
GTCATCATCATCGTCATCACCACCACCACCACCACCATCATCATCTTCATCATCATTATCATCATCATCATCGTCGTCGTCGTCTCCATCATCATCATTGTTCTCATCGTTGTCATGATTGTCATCATCATCATGATCACCATCATCCTTATTTTCATCGTCTTCACCATCATCGTCATCTGCATCATTAATATTGTCATATCTCCCTCATAATAGAAGTCTCAACATGTGGTGAAAATTTCCTTCCTTCAAAAGCAAGATAAGAAAATCATACAATACCAAACAAGTGTCATTTTCAATGCAATATCAGAGAACAAACTTGATAATTGAATTCCACACTATCTTCCACATCAAACTATAATCATCGTACTATAACTACATACCCCAACTATAATTTCATGACCATGAATTTTGATCTCCTTACTTTATGAAACTGTGAACAACCTCAAAAGCAATCAAATTAAGTTACTCATAAAAAAATCAATACAATCAAGATCCAAGTCAACTTTAACATTACTGAATGTAAGAGGAAGGTATTGATGCAATATGACTAGATAAGTAGTTATCCAATGTTAAGGCATATTTGTAATTTATGAAGGCATGATTTAAGGATTAAGGAGGATCAATTCACTTATGGACAAACAACATGGCACATTAGATGAGGAAGTACACACATTAAATGATGTATACGAACATATAGGTAAGACAAGAAAATTGATTTAAATAAGGCATTGAATGATTGAGATTGGATTTATGGCCCTTTTCATATTAATAAAACACATTTATATTTTCCACCAGCTACATGATTTTATGACCTCTCGCACCTGCGCAACTATTCATCCTAGATTTGTTATCATTTTTTACTATTAAATTACTCATTTAAACATATGTTTTATTATCTTTTTGCATATTTTATGTCACGCAGAACACTATTTAGCACATGTATGTATGAATGTAAGGTTTATATAAAATCCATTTTATTATTACCATTTTATGATTTTATTAATTAAAATTGACATTATTAAAACACATTTAATATATTAATTGATTTGTATACTTGTTTGTAGGTTATATAATCTTTTTGGTACAAATTCACAACAAGTATGCATTCATCTTTCCATGCGCACAACACATCCAGCTCAATGTCCAGCTCGCAGCGTCAAACTCGTTGGCTATTTTCTAGGAGTTAAAACATGTTACTGTAGACTTTAGTCCTAAAGCGCACTAGCAAACAAACATTTCGTTCATCCTAGATCTGTGCCCAACATATCTAGCTCACGGTCCAGGTCGCTGTTCAGATTTCTATCTAGATCACTAACGAGACTTCGTGCTGTTAAGAATCGATTTCAGGCATTAAGACATGAAACAATTCTGCAGATGACCAACTATCCATGCATATAGGTAATGAAACTCGCATTCTAGGATGATCCACCAACTTGCAGCCTCTTTTGTGGACACCTCACCAAAAGACCTTGCATTGGATTGATGTATTATCCCACATTCTAGAAAACTCACCCATCCACTCTCCTCTACCCACCACCAGTCCACCTGTTGCGCTAAGGAAGGAGCCGTGCGCCACATCTGAGAACCGTTTGCAATAGAGAAGGAGCCTGTGCATTACAATGTGCAGTGAAGAGAACCAGAATCGCCCTGTAGAAGGGAAGATCATGTACGTTGGCCCGCAATTTGTTAAATGCCTTAATGATCGAATAAATTTAGAGAGAAGTTAACCACTAAAGGGTCAACTTGCTCATCTCTGTAAACAATTATATATATCATCCTCTACGTGAGAGCTCGGTTAGAGAGAGATTTGATAGTTTTATCAGTTCATGCTTTGATTTTTTCTTGAGCACATTGTATTTATGTTCCATCCTTTGAATAAAGAGTTGTATGCTTTGCTGTTGACAATTGTGTTTGAGTAGAAGTTAGCTAGGAACCACCCCTGATTGTTGAGAGGGCCCCTCATTAACCAGAGGTTTCTTTCCTTTTTCTTATTTATTTCTTTCATATTTTATGTTGTAGTTAGTTTTATTTTCAATTAGTTTTATTATTTCATTTTCTTTCTGTAATGTATTTTATTTCTAGAATTAAATAACTAGATTGCGTGCATAGTTTGTTTTAATTTATTTTCAGTCATTTTATTTCCAGTTTATTGTTCGGTTTATTTACAAGTAAATAGAATAGATTTCTTTTTCCAAGTTAAATAGATTCAATTCTGTTTATTTTCCTTTTCTGTTAGAAGCTTATGCAATTTAAATTTCATTTTGTTTATTAACATGGAATGATTTCTTTATTTCATGAATTTGTTATAAGTTCATTTCACTGTTAAATTTGCTTAATAAGTAGGTTTACTCAGATGTCTTTATGCATTAGATTTACATCTGCACTAATTCAACTGAAGATTAGCTCATTTAGGTTAATTTCCATCATTTTAACTATGCAGACTATCATTCAGATGACCTATTTAAACTGTCATTCAACCACCCCTTTCAGACCTACCGTTTCAATCTGTCATTCAACCCATAGTTTCATTTTTAGTGTTTTTAATGTGTTTTGAGATTGTTTTCAGTTATGTTTCCTTAATGTTTGAAGTATGATTTGACTGAGATAGTTAGATAATAGTTTTATTTAACATTGAATTTAAAGTTAGAATGTTTTAGGTTATTTATTAAAGTATTATCATTTTATTTATTTCTTTTCACCTTGTATTTAATAAACATGTTTTGAACTATTTTATGTTTTGTTTCTTGAGTTTGTTTCTGATTTTTTTTACTGGTGTATTGTTTTGTATTTATTCCTATTGGATTGATTTATCCATTTGCATGTAAATTTCAATATTGTATGTGTTACCTTTAGTATGTTTTTAGATTATTCCTTTTTCATTGTGCGATTACTAAAAGAGACTTGTAGGACAAAATTCAAAGCTATTCCTATTAAGTTTTCTAGTTGTTTCTTTCTATTTAGTTTTCTTTATTAAGTTTTCTACTTGTTTCTTTCTGTTTAATTTTCGTTATTAAGTTTTCTACTTGCTTATTTTATTAGTTTTTCTACTTGCTTATTAATTAGGTTTTCCTTGCATCTTAGTTTCCAATTTAGATATTACTTGTTAATAGTATCTTTTTCAATTTAAAGTTATTTACTTATAGAATAAATTATCAATTATTTAGTTTAGTTTTCTGTTCTGGTTTAATTAACTTAATAGTTGAATTCTTAGGTGTTTGACTCAATATTTTATTTTGAAAAATATTTCAATCTTTTGTTTGTTAAAATATTTCCATGACACCATAGGAACCCCTCTACCTTCACATATATTTTGTGTCAAATCTAAGCCTACCAACCCCAGTCGATAATTAAATATTGGGTGAATTAATCTAGACATTATAACACCCAACACTTTTGGCATCGTTGCTGAGGAGTTGTTCTGTAAGGTAGAGTAGAGTTTCGTATGGAGCTTAGCAGTAGGTTGGTGGTGGGGGAGTAGTAAGACAAGAGGTAAGAAACCGCACATTTGTTATAATAGGTGCCCCTAAATCCAGCAAAAGTAGTAGCATAGGTTTTCTTTAGTTTAAATGTTTTTGTGAGAATACTTAGAGATTCTCAAGGAAGATTTGTTAAGACCAGAAAACTTATTGAAATCCCTACTAAATTTTGTAGGGGACATAATTCCCCAACTACTAACTCACCAGAAAGGTATTGAAAGACGCCTATAGGAGGTAGTTCTACCTGAAAAAAAGAAGAGACCCTCCTAGGGGATCTTACTCGGGAACCCATAGAGGAAGGAGGAACCTTGATAGGAGGATCTAAGGACCCCATCCCTGAGGAAGTTCAAGAAGATCGACCAGTAGGAATATCTAACTCTCCACTAGTTTCGAATCCAATTAACACAACTTTTTCACTAGTAGGAGATCCGAATTTCATTGACTTTGTTGATCCTGCCCAAGTAAAAGTTCTCTATGGAATCTCAATAGATCCAGTCATCTCACAAATTGAAACTTCCATAGTAGAACCTACTATCCCTCTAGGATTCAATAAAAACACGGTTGATCAGAGGAATATCTCTCCCGAAAAAGAACGTTTGGACACCCCATTGTCACCTTGAAAGGATGCTCCTAGGTATATCTATGTTAAGAATCCAGCTTATATGGAGATATGGGGAGAAAACGAAGATCATGATGAAGTTATAAATGAAGAAGGAGAAGGGGAAAATCGAACTAAGGCTACCTTTGGGTTCCCTATTTTAGACACGATGCAGGATGTAACTGTGAAAAACATCCCTCCTTCCTCATTACCTACTTTCTATGGAAAAAATAATGAGGACCCGGACACATTCTTGTTTGAGTTCAATATCCTTTGTAGCAGCTATAATTATCTACAAGATGCTCACAAACTAAAACTTTTTCCCACTACACTAAAACATTCCGCATTGAGATGGTTCATGGGATTAGGAGAATTCACTATCACGACTTGGGACGATATGAAAACTTCATTCTTGCGAAAATATCAAGAGTATTTCAAACGTAAGGACTCTTGAGATGATATATTCAAGATACAACAACTTGAAGACAAGATCCTGGACAATTATCTCAAAAGTTTCATTTATACATTACATAAATCTAAATATAGTGACCTCTGAGAAGATGTAGTATGTACACTTTTCCTTAAGGATATCTCTAAGGACTTGTTAGAAAGTATTAATCTCATGGCAGCTGTCGATATTTATCATAAAACTTTTACACAAATCAGTGAGATGCGTAAGAATTATTCTACCAGTAGAGGAAAAGGTACGAAATTTTTTTGAGAGACTTTTAGTAGAAATGTAAGAGGAAACAATCGTAGTTCAGGTGGATTTACAAGAGTAGAGTTAGGAAACCTATTGGATAATTTCAAAACTGATATCTTAGGAGCAATGGGTTCTCAACTAGACTCTTTACAAGACAAGAAAATGCATGATGAAGAATGAGTAGCAATTAGTATCTTTTGTCCAAGATGTAGGACTAAACATCCCCAAAGGGAATGTCCATTAAACAACATCTCCATATGTCACATCTATATAGAAGAGCATCCAATAGATAACTTCCCATCCTTTCCTGGGTTGCAAGACATCTATAAGAGTGGGGATGTAGCTGAAACATCTAGGAGGCCTCCTTGGCAACCTAGAGACCAACCAACAAATTAGAACTTTCCATCACAACCTCCACTCTATTATCCTCTGTATCAACCACCTCAACAATGGAACAATTCAAGTTGGTATAATTGGCCATCCAAATACCCTCCTCCTCAATTTCCACAACAACAATATTGGTCACAAGGAGGGAGAGGAAAACCATAAGTCACAACCTATCCCTACACCTAATCATCCTTATCCTAGGCATCAAACAAATTTCCAGCAAATTTTGCTTGGATTTGTACCTCGAGTTCCTTTTATCACACAACAACCTCATCATTACCAGAACACAAATCCTCCTAGACCTACATTATTACCTACACAACAAATACCTAAAGCTAATAATAAACCAACTCAAGATCTTAATAGCATTGAGTTGGAAACTCTTCCATCATACCCTATTTCGAGTGTACATGTACATGAAATTCAATTACGATCAGGAAGAGTTGTGAATGATAAACCCAAGTCATCATTCATCATTAATGAACCAAATGAATAAGAAGAAGATTCAAATGAACCCGTGAATGATGCTATTTTGGAGCACGTGAACATTCCAAAGGTTCTAGTACACACCCATCCTCCGCAAGAAATTATTCAGGAGCAAAGAGTTCCCCCATTTTCAGAAAGACTAGTAATAGAAAAACCTGTAGTTCATCTAGAGTACAACATTTTGAATTAATTAAAGAATATATGTATTAAAATTCCTCTATTAAAATCTATCAAAGACATACCAATCTATAGTAAGGTAATAAATGATCTATGTATTAAACGCCCATGAAAGAAGCAAAAGGACTCTCTCACAATTTATGTTATAGGAGAGATGTCTGAATGTATGACAGGTCAATCCTGGATTGCAAAATATACAAATACAGGAGCCCTAGTAGTAACTGTAATTATAAACACCACTGTCATAGAAAATACATTAATCGATTTAGGATCTGCCATCAACATGATGACCACCGCAGTTTTAGAATTTTTACAGTTAGGACAATTTCTCCGACCTACTCCTTCCATCCTAGAACTAGCAGACCGTACTACGGTAAAACCCGTTGGAGTCCTAGATGACATTGTTGTATAAGTAGCCTCATGAGAATACCCTATTGAATTTATGGTCATAGATTCAAAGGATCCTTCTAAAGGGCATCCTATTATTTAGGGAAGAACGTGGTTAGCTACCGAAAATGCTTTTATAGGATGTAGGGATGGAGAGATGACTATTTCCAATGGGTTGTCCACAAAAAGACTTATTTTATACCCCCTAGCACAACCAATAACTGAAAAATCATGGTGGTTAAATTGTTCTTTCGGGGATGAATACTTTGATGAATTCTCCCTTCCTAGTGATTTCTCTTGGGCACTTCAAAAGAAGACAACTGAGAATGTATTAAAAGAGTTTGTTTCTTTGACAACTTGTACAGATTTCCCTGAGTCTTTTGCTCAATTCGATCAGAGTTTTGGAGATAAGTTTCAAGAGAATATGGTTGTTTCCATGTTTACAAGACACCTTGTGTCTTCACAATTGAAGAGCATATAGGACCATATACTATACCTTGTGAGGTTGGCCCTAAAATGTTTTTACATATAAATGTAGGGTTAAGTGAAAACCAAGAAGCACAACTGCTTAAAGTTCGTAAGAAACAAGATAGATCATTTTCATGGGAATACACTGATATGAATGGTATACACACTAACACCTGTATTCACCATATTTATATGGATCCAAGCATGTCACTTGTAAGGAAACCACAGAGGAGGATGAATCCTTCTCTAAAGGATATAGTAAAAGAAGAATTACAAAAACTCCCCACTGCTGGTTTCATCTATCCTATCTCCTATATTAAATGGGTATATCCTTTAGTAGTAGTCCCAAATAAAGTCATAGGGAAATGGCACATTTTTGTTGATTTTAGGGAGCTAAACAAAGCTACACTTAAAGACTACTTTCCTTTACCCTTTATTGATCAAGTGTTAGATACTCTGTTAGGTAAATAGTATTTTTCCTTTCTTAACGGGTACAGTGGTTATAACCAGATTTTAATAGCACCTGAAGATCAATGCAAGACCACTTTTACATGCCCTTGGGGAACATACGCTTATCAATTTTTTCCATTTGGCTTATGTAATTCACTTGCAACTTTTTAGTGAGCAGTCTTAGAAATATTTTCCGATATTATACATGACTGTGTGGAGGTATACATGTATGATTTTATAGCCTATTGTAATACTTTTCAAGAAGCCCTTGAAAACCTTAAGAAGTTCTTGATCCAATGTCAAGAAACGAATTTATCCCTTGGTCACGAAAAATTTAAAATGTTACTAGCAGAAGGTATATTTTTAGGACAGCATGTTTCCTCCCAAGGAATTAACGTATATATTGTGAAAATTGAAGTAATTGTTGGCCTTCCCTCTCCCAAAACCCAAAAATAGGTAAGAAGATTTCATGTTCATGAAAGCTATTACCACCGCTTTATTAAAAATTTCACTAAGATAGTTGCACCAATGTTTAAGTTGCTTACAAAGGATGTAGAATTCCAGTGGACAAAATCTTGTCAAAGTGCTTTTGATATCCTAAAAGCTAAAATATCAATGGCACCAATACTTAGGGGTCCTGATTGGTCCCTTCCTTTTCACATATCTATCGATGCCTCTGATATGGCCATAGGAGGATTCCTCGTCCAAAAAGAGGGACAAGCATTTTATTCCATTTATTTTATTAGTAATAATTTGACTCCTGCTGAACTTAATTATATTGTTACTGAAAAAATAATTCTTGGCAGTTGTTTATTCTATTAATAAGTTTCATCATTACATTACAGGTTATGAATTCTTTGTGCATTCCGATTACTCCGCCATGAGATTTATAATGAATAAACCAATCACCAATGGTAGAGTGACCCGGTGGCTTCTTTTATTGCAAGAATTTAACATTGCTGTCATTGACTGACCTGGTAAAGAAAATCTAGTAGCATATTTCATTTCCCGTATCCAACATGAAGATGGTACTAAACTAGTTGAAGACACTTTTCGTGATGAAAATATATTTGTTGTATCTGTTCAAACCCCTTGGTTCGCAGATATTGCCAATTATTTAGCAACTGGAAAAATACCATACCATTTGTCTACACATGAGAATCATTGTATTATAGTTCAGAGATCCAATTATTCTTGGGTTGATAACGATATCTTCCACACTGTTCTAGATCTTATTATTCGACGATGCGTACGGGAGGATGAAATGATAGTCATCCTCCATGAATGCCATGATGGACCATGTGGAGGAATTTTTTCTGATAAGAGGACAACATACCGAGTATTACATTCTGGTTATTATTGGCCAACCATTTTTAAGGGTGCTTCCAAGTATGTCAAAAGATGCGATAGTTGCCAAAGAATGGGTAGACCTAAGTCATCTGATAAAATTCCCTTACAACCCTAAGTCATGATTGAACCCTTTGAGAAATGGGCTCTTGATTTTGTAGGACCAATTTATCCCTTGTCTCGTAAAAATAAATATTTTCTGGTTTGCACAGACTATGTCACCAAGTGGGTAGAAGCTAAAGCTTTGTTTAGAGCTATAGAGAAATCAATGGTAGAATTCATATATGAAGAAATATTTACCCGGTTTGGTGTACCTAGAGAAATTGTCATATATCAAGGTACTCAATTTACTTCTAAATTAATGAAAGAACTTACTACGAAATATGGCATCCGACATTGCAAATATTCACCTTATCACCCTCAAGATAATGGTCAGGTAGAATTAACTAATAAAGTATTAGAATCCATTTTAACCAAAACCATTCACTTACATCATAAACACTGGGCAGATAGACTCCCAGTGGCTTTATGGGCCTATAGGATAACATGGAAAAACACTATCGAACATACCCCCTATGAGTTAGTGTATGGAAAACAAGTCCTTTTACCTATTGAATTTCAAGTTAACACCTTTAGTATGGAAGCAAAATTAGGCATGAATTTGGACGAAGCACAGAAACAACGAATATTGCAGGTTAATGAGTTAAATGAGATCAGACAAGATGCACTCCAAAGAACCATACTAATACATAATCAATGAAAGACATGGCATGATAAATTTATTAAGCAAAAGAAATCTAATATGGGAGATTGGGCACTACTAATCGACTCACTCTTTAAAAATTTGAAAGGAAAGTTAACTACTCGTTGGATAGGCCTATACGAAGTAGTAACAGCTTTTGACAATGGGTCAGTAAAAATTAAAACAATTGATGGCTCACAAATTTCCTTTGTAGTAAATGGACATAGACTCATACTTTATCATCAACCGACATCTAAACATGATTTTATAGAGAATGTTTTGCAGTAGAATGAAATGGAATTAGTTGAAGGGGAATATATTCCTCCTCCTCCTGATCCTTGAAAAGTATTTTGGGTTATTATCACTTTTATGTATGTAAATATGTGTGTTCTTTGAATAAATAAGAGTCATTTCTAATAGATTGTTTACAAGGGACTCTTTTTCTTTTTAATATATGTCTTCATCAATAAATTGAATCATCTAACACGTGGTTTTGTAGTTTGATTACAAATACATTATCTCTATGAGCAGCTAATGGAGTATTACATGGAAAAAGGAAGTATGTTAAAACACTCATTGAGTATCTTAACCTTTCTTGGGGTACTTTTGAAATTTGTAGCCTGTAGTGAAAATTAAAAATTTACAATCCTATGTATATCATACTTAACCATCTCTTATATGATTCATATGGTTTTTGGTATCTTGATTTAGACATGTATATTCCTGATTTGTTTTTCTTGAACAGTTTCTTGATAGACCTACTTTCATTATCATATTTTTCACTTTCTCATCTTACACCTATGGATTACTAGTTCATCTTATACTTGTTATCAAAACTTGTCTCTCAATTATTTTGGTGATAATTCAAGAGTAAGTGGAATTTTTTTCTGTGAGGAACATTACTTTTCTTTTATGAATAAGAAGGACTGTAAGTTAAAGAACAACTTAAGGTTATTCTCTTTTGACATGATCTATGGTTATGGCCATTATGAAATTACTTAAAAGTTTATTTAAAAAAAAAAATTGAATTATGTGTTTAGCAGGACTTAACATGTTCTATTACCAATTGGCTTCCATATATTTAATATCATTATACAAGGAAGACCCATCGGGGTACTGAACAAGTCTTCTAACAGTGGGGAAATACTTGGTAAAAGAGATCTGGTTAATGCACTACTATGCACATAGTTCGTATAACAATGATAATATAAAGAATTGTTTTTATAATTTATGAATAAACATGTCATGGCCAATTGTTTAACATGTCATTTCGGAATGGCTATAACTTGGGTTTGACCCTAGACATCTAATTCAACACATACCTAGGATGTCGTTATCCTAGAAATCGGACCCACAGCGATAAATCTCACAAAATCCGGGGTAAACTTAAATATTTTTTGATGACAGGATATCCTTAAAATGAAGCATAGATGACTAGATTTTCCTGTGGAATTATTTTGGTTAAATTATTATCATTCAAGCGGTCATTCTAAGCACTGTTATAATTTTCATGAATATACATATTTGAATAACTTCCATTTACTAGTTAGTTTTTTTTCTTTTTCTTACAAAATAATAAACAACATAATAGACCTTTTTATTTTTATTTTCTAGAACAATCAATTCTTCTCTCTTCTATGGCTTGAGGGCATGCCATATCTTTGGTTTGGGGGGGAGGATTGGGAAAATTAGATTGTTTTCAATTTTCATTATTTATGTTAGATCTACTTATCTCCGACAAATGATAAGTGTTTCAAGATAATATAAGCAGTAGAACTTGATTATAGCATGAAGCATATTTTACAGCAAAATCAATATGAAGAATCGTATGAAGGTACAAATGAAATACCAAATGACGGTCTGAATAAAAACATTATAGCAATTATAATTATAATTTCCTAACCAATTTTTTTTTGGCAAATAATTTTCACCTTCATGTGGATGCTTAGAAATTCTTCTTATCATTTCATTATTGATAACCTTATTCTCTTACCCAATCATGCATGTAAATTATTAAATGATCAATTTCCTTGATTATAAATGCGCTTTATACTTTTCATCTCATATGTTCAACCTGTCCAAAGTTTTACTTTGGATATGGTTGAATTAACTTTAAACCTTATGAATTTACTTACTTGTGTATATGCTCGTTGTTGGCTCACATCTCAAAATTCACTATGACAGTGTGATCTGTTAACTTTCCTTTTTCTCAGTGGGACCAGGCATTTCTCTGGTTTAGGGGAATGTTGATCGTAGATTTGTTATCATTTTTTACAATTAAACTACTCATTTAAACATATGTTTTACTATCTTTTTGCATATTTTATGTCACGTAGATCACTGTTCAGCATAGGTATGTACGAATTTAAGGTTTATATAAAATCCATTTTATGATTTTATTAATTAAAATTGACATTATTAAAGCACATTTGATATATTAATTGATTTGTATATTTATTTTCAGGTTATAGAATATTTTTGGGAAAAACTAACAACAAGTACACATTCATCCTACCATGCGCATAGCACGTCCAACTCGTCATCCAGCTTGTTGCGCGAAACTCGTTGGTTGTTTTCCAGGAGTTAAAACATGTTACTGCAGACTTTAGTCCTAAAGCGCACCAACAAACAGAGATTTTTTTTGTCATAGATCTGGGCCCATCATATCCAGCTCACGGTCTAGCTAGCTATTTAGCTTTCCGTCTAGATAGCTAACCAGACTGCGTGCTGTTGAGAATTTATTTCAGGAATTAAAACATGAAACAGTTCTCCAAACGACCTGGTATCCATGCAGCTGGGTAATGGAGTTCACGTTCTAGATGATCCATCAGCTTGTAGTTTTCTTTGTCAACACCTCACCAATAGACCATGCATTGGGTAGATCTATTAGACCACATTCTATAAAACTCACCTGCGTGCTCTCCTCTTCTAGCCACCAGTTCATCTGCTATGCTAAGGAAGGATTTGTGCACCACATCTGAGAACCGTTTGCAATGGAGAAGGAGCCTATGAGTTACACTATCCAATGAAGAGAACCAGACTTGTGCTAAAGAATGGAAGATCCTAGGCATTGGCCTGCGATTTGTTAAACACCTTAATGATTGACTAAATTTAGAGATCAGTCGACCACTAAAGGCTCAACTTGCTCATATCTGTAAACAATTATATATATTAGATCCTCTACGTGAGAGATCAGTTAGAGAGAGAGTTCATAGTTTTATTAGTTCATGCTTTGATTTGTTCTTGAGCACATTGTATTTCTATTCCATCGTTTAAATAAAGAGTTGTATGATTTTCTATTAACAATTGCATTTGAGTAGATTGGAAACTGTTTCCACGCTACCCTAGCTAGCAGCGTGCCCTCGTTGGGTTCCTTGCTCGTGCTCGAGCCACTTCAGGCCACCTCCATGGCTGCGCCTGGGGGAGGTCTCTCCCCTCCCTCTGCTCCTACCTCCATCGAAGAAGCTTTCAGAAGGTTATTAACATCACCTGGATTTAAACCGGTGGCCCCTTCCATCCCGAAGTTCATCAAGAAAATTGATGCTGTCCCTGAAATTGACCTTCTGCTTGAACAACCCATCAAGGTCACTCTCGCTCTGGCTAAGAGAGGTTTGGTAGGCCAATTAATGGGGCTATGGCCATCAACAAGAACCACAAATGACTGGATCCAAAGGAATTGGAGGCCTCAGCTCAAAAACAGTGTTACCTGCTACCTGGTTAGACGAGGGTTCTTCATTTTTGAATTCATATCCAAAGAAGACCGAGATCTTATCTTTAGAAGCGGCCCATACTTCATGGGTACCCAAGGACTGTATCTCAATAGATGGACTTCATATTTCAATGCTGATGTTGATGTCCCGAAGGAAGTTCCAGTGTGGGTGAGACTACCAAACCTCTCAGTTCACTGTTGGAACATACAAACCCTAGAAAAAGTTGGGAATGCCCTCGGGAGATACATCGACAAAGTCGAGAACAAAGGTCAATACTCCTGTACCAGAATCTGTGTAGAAGTTGATCTTGAAGCAGGGCTTCCTGAGGTAGTTAAACTAAAAGTTGGAGCTTGGCACCATTACCAAAAGCTGGATTATAAACAACTACCGTTCAAATTCTATCTCTATCATGAGCATGGGCATTCCCAAAGAAACTACCCCAAAATACAGGTCCCTGAAGAGGGAGAAGGCTGGCAAAAAGTTAAGAAGGGGAAATCGACTACCAAAAACTAGGAAAAAAAGGCTGCAGGGGACATGCAGACACAACCAACAAGATCAAATAAACCTAACTAAGAAGCCACAAGAGCCGCACCTCTCGTTATTCAAGATGCCGAGGAACCACAAAAGATCATAGATCTAGCTGGAAAAGATCCAGATCCTGCAAGCATTGAAGGAAATCACACTGGAAATCATCCCAGTAGAAAAAAGGTAGAGTCCCAGATTGCAGATCCGCTAGAACCTAGGGAAATCCACTCCGTTCCAGGCATCTCGTCAGCTGCTGAAATTTCTGAACCCTCCAAAGAAAAAAATGAGGATTCCCTGCTACAAGAAACAGAACTAGGTGAAGAGATGGATGAGGGTTCCTCTTTAAATAGTTTGCATGCTACTCCCATCAAAAACCCAAGAGGGAGGAAGTCCAAAAAGAAGAAAGAGAGGAAGCAACATATCCAGTTGTCCTTGAAGGATCGCAAAAAACTCTAAAAGGCATCATGCACACCAGATCTAAAAAAGGAACAGCAACAGCCTCAAAAGGGGACAACCCCTCCTCCCATAGTACTTAATGCGATACATCTCCTGGAATTGCAGAGGCTTAGGATCTACCCTAAAAGAAGAAGAAATGAAAGACCTTGTCCGAATTCATAATCCTGAGATTCTGCTAATCCAGGAGACAAAAATGGAGGAAGCCGCTATCCTCCAAGCTGGGAAAAAGTTCTGGAAAAAAGGTCTTGGGATTTCCAACAACTCCAGAGGTGCTTCTGGAGGCATTGCCACCTTTTGGGACTCCACCCTTTATGATCTCGAAGCTGAAGAATGTTCATTGCATTGGGTTTTCACAAAGCTCATCCACAAACTATCTGGAAGAATTGTAAGTCTCTTCAAACTCTATGTCCCCATCTTGCACTAAAAAAAAAAAGATTGTTGGACCTTGTTAGAGTCCTTTCTAAATTTGCAGCACCTTGAAAACATCATAGTAGCAGGATATTTGAATGTCACCCTTGCCACACATGAGAAAAAAGGAGGCACACCGGTTAGAGATCCTTCGAGGGAGTGGGTCGAAGATATCATCCTTGGTTGGGATCTAATTGATATAAAGCCTACCAAAGGAAAGTTTACCTGGACTAATAAGAGAATTGGACCTGGTCATGTTGCTGCATGGCTTGACAGGTTCCTTGTTCACTCCTCCTTTCTCTCCCTGGGCCTATTAGCTTCTTCCAAAATCCTCCCTCATTGCACCTCCGATCATAAGCCCATCCTTCTTGAGTTGGCTCTAGACCAATACCTTGGCCCGATCCCCTTCCGATTTAGTCCTCTCTGGATCCAACCTGAGGACTTTTTGCAAGTAGTTTCTGACTCCTGGAAAACCCAAATAAAATGATCGTCGTCCTTCATTTGGGAAGAAAAACTAAAGAGGCTTAAAATTGACCTAAAAAACTGGGCAAGCCTCATTACCTCTCCCTTATCAAGAAGGAATACAACTCAATCCAACCTGGAAACTCACCAATTCCACATGGATGCCTCCCACATATCAAATTGCCTTCTAATAAAGGAAGAGGACCTTCAGAAAGCACTCTTCTCGGCCTGCATGCTAGAAGAAGAATTTTGGAGGCCAAAATTCCGAAGTCTTTGGCTCTTAAGTGGGGACAAAAAAACTAATTACTTCCATAAGCAGGCTGAGGCTCGAAAGAACTACAAAGCAGTCTCTAAAATAAATTTTCAAGGTGGATTGATCAAAGACTCTAAGGGCATAAAGCAGGCTGCCATGGTTACTTTCAAAGAGATTTTCATAGCTCCCATAGAGGACCCGATTGACACCTACTCCCATCCGTTTGATCTCATCCTGCCACTTGTTAATCCAGAGGAAAATAAGTTTCTTACTGCCCCAGTCACAATGAATGAACTTAAAGGCGTTCTTTCAATCATGAAACCTGACAGCGCTCCCGGTCCGGACGGCTTCACAACAAGATTCTTCACCTCCTGCTGGTCAATAATCAAGATTGATCTTTTAAAGATGATCTAGTATTCTCAGATGGTCAATAAACTAGGAGGCATCACCAATTCTTCCTTCCTTGCTCTGATCCCGAAAGAAAAGGGTTCCACCACCTTTAACTATTTCAGACCGATCTCCTTGTGCAACACAGGGTACAAGATTATAACCAATATTATAGCCTCCAATCTTAAAATAATTATGCCCAGGTGTTACGAAGAGAAATTCCTATGGCTTGGGGTACCACAATAGACAGCTTTGACTCCAGAAATCAATCTTTCCCAATATGTAATAGAAATAAAATGTCTAACACTAAAGGATCAGACCTTGTACCTTATTCCGGATGGTTGAAGTAGATCCCCGTTGAGCTTTCCAATCTTCAGCTTCAATTGATATAATACTTCCTCAACAACAAGTAAACAATACAAGCATACTGTATATCATGGTGTTAGATCTATTCTAGCATATATAATCAATAATGTAAGAGCATTTGACATATTCCAATGGATACAATATTCAATCAAATACACATCATTGGACAGGAAAAGATAGTTCTTATTAATATAAATCAGAGATTACAAGATAGATACAACCTCTGATGGCACGTCTGCGAACCGGAGAAACTGAATCCCCCACTTGTGCCTCCACCACCTCAATCCTCCATCTCACGATAGCAAGCTCACTAGCAAAAGGCAAGCTTGGGAAGAACACGAAAGTGCTCCAAAGGGACAAAGGGATGCAGACTCAAGCATAAATTCCGGCAACAATGGACTATAGTTTCGTTACTTCAATCTCTCTATATGCCTTCAATGTACCAAGGGGTTCCTTATATAGCTTCACAAGGGATAATGAAGGGTCGAATCCGAGCGATCTCAAGGCATATGGAAGGCCAGGAGTCAAATGAGTCAAATCCATGTCAAGGAAAACTCCAAAAGGATTTGGACTATGCACACATCCCGATGTATGCGGTTATAGGAGTCAAACCCGCATATGTACGCGGTTATCGGGTAAAAAGCTGCGTATATCATTTTTTATATAGTTTTAAGGATGATCAAGGAAACATCAAAGGATAAAATATGGTCCATGGGGTCTAAAGAGTCTGCAGTGAGACAGGGGAAGGCCATACAAAGTGTTATTCACTTGGAGTGGTGAAATCCGCTATAACAGATGGCCCCTAATGTGTGAGGTCAGAGGGGTCATACGATGGCCGAAATACATTATAAGTCCATCCCAGAAGTGGAGTGATGAAGGATCCCAAATGGAGGACCAGCCACCCAATCAGCATAGTACAATGATACAACTCTGCATTAAACTGCAAGTACATATAGCAGTCCCGGATACATAAGAGTACAATGGCCATGAATAGGAATAATACATGATATCACATATGTGGTCATCACCATGTACAATATACATAGATCAGAATCTCCATGATGAAGATATAAAAAGGACCATGATCTCCAAAATGGCTGAAGATATACAATAGATCAAAATATCCATAGTGGTTGGAAATGTCTAACATACACTAGAATCAAGTCACGAGAGCTGAAATCTCATGAACACTGCCATGATCAAGGAGGTAGCATATAACAGATGCCACCAGTCTGGAAGGTCTTCTACACAAACCGCTACGAGTACATGTCCTACTATGCGAATAGAGTTGTCAAGGTCGAACATAGTAGTCCATCGTCTGATTACCGGTCATTGATGTATACCGTTAACAGACGTGAGATTACCCACCGATAATGAAAATGGGAATCAAGGTACTAGAGTGCAAACTAACAAGTGTGAATAGATTTGTTGAGGTCGAACACTTGAGAGAATCCATCGATCAGGGGACATTGATGTATTCCCAAGAAATTGTCAATGGCGAGAGAACCTGCCACTGATGACTGCAAGTCTCAAGGCACTCAAAAGGACTCTAGATTCCAATCCCATAATAAATGATCTGAAGTCGATGGGATGAAATCCACTGGAAGGAGGGTATTAAGGCATCCCCCATCATCCAACACGAGGTACTCAGCAAAGCTGTCTAATGTGGAAGGACTCGATCATAAAGTGAACGAACCAGTAACAGTACCCAGAATGGCCGACATGCAAAGTCAAGAGAACTAAGGAATGGCCGACACAGGTTTCAACTTCCTTCGAACAAGAGCATAACGGCGTATGGTGACTGAATGAAGGCAGCATAGACTCGATATACAAACTGGGACATCTCTGTGACACAGGAGGCATCAACAGAGTCTCCATAGGGACTGGAAGCTTAACGAGTCAGTGGAGATAAACTCAGATAAACGAGTACAGCTCCTAATTCAAACTATAACCCAACCAATGGATGTGATATACAGTGCTCTGTTCGAAGGCGACACGACTCGACAGCTTCCAAAGATAACATCTTTCCTTGTCCGACTTTTTGGTTTTTTTATTTTTTTGGACTTTTTCAGTTATTTGAAAAGTTTGAAAAAAGAATAAAATAGCTTTATAGTTACAAACTAGGCGGAGACGAGTGTCATAAGGGCAAACAAACTAGTTCCAAGCAGTGGAACATACCTATGCTCAATGCAAGGATACATGTGTAGGATATCGACACTCGGGGGAAAATCACCTCCCAATAAAAAGGGAATCAAGCTGCGAAGGATATAAAAATGGCTTTGCATGGCTAGAAATGAGACAAGCTCGGGCTATATGGCTGAAACACAATGTCAGGAGAGCCGGCATAAAGCTCAATAAGGCAGGAAAAGCTCATGATAATGCATTCACAACTTGACATAGTGGGAGTCCGGAGGGAAACAGGCCAGCATAAGATCAATAGGAGTATGAGGCTCTTGCGAAATGTCATGGAAATACTATACAACGGACTCCCACACCCTAAACGAGAAAACGTTGGCATGGGCACCAAATGCAAATAAGGTGCTAACTAGGGTACCCATGTAAGGTGAAGCTCTACCACTCACATCATGCCACTTCTAAAGAAGCAAGAAGGTTCTGTGACATAATACAGTGGGTTTGTACCTAAGGTCATGGTGACATGGTCATAAGGTCATGCAAAATGCAAATGGTGGTGAACCTAACCTATATTCCAGTGTAGACATTATACCTGAGATCAGTACGAAGGGGTCAATCCAAAGGATAAAACGGCACTGAAAATGGTCTTCTACATCACAAATTATGTCAGAAATGGTCCAAAATGGTTAGAAACTGTCAAAACTATAGGAAAGGGGGTAAAAATTTTCAAATATTTGAAAATTTTTCTATAAATAGTAAAAAATGTAAATCATTTGAAACTTTTACCCATTGGAGCTTTGATATTCAACTGCAAATTCCAGGAGATCCAGCCGGAGGAATTCACAACCGTTTCTTCCAGGTAGTTACTCATGCTCTCCTCATGCATTTCAATATAATTTTTGTTGATTTTCATGGTAAAATGAGGTAGTTTAGGCCATCTCTAAATGACCTCTATGGCCCATGCAGATATCAAAGCTTTTTCCGCGTATAGGGCTAGCTATACGTGTAAAAGAGGCTAGAAACCGCGTACATACGTGGTTGTTTGCAAAACAGTCGCGTATGACGCCGCACAAGTATATTTACAAGAATCTAATGGACAAATTGGTAATTTCTCTTGTAGGATGGTGCTAGAATGGAGAGAGCACGAGCATGGTGAAGTAGAGGAAGCTGTAAGGGCTGACATGATGGCTCAACAAGCTCTTAGAAGATGCAGACTTTACAAGTTTTGGTGCCTTGGTGGTTTGAGAGCCAAACCAAGACTACTAGAGATGCTAGTAAACTATTGGGATCTAGACTCAGAGTCCTTCAGGATAGATGGGATGTCTCTCACCATAGAGGTGGAAGACATATACTTTATCACAGGTCTATCTAGACGAGGGGAAGTGGTGAACCTTCGTTCCCGAGGTGGGCCAGGTGGTGGGCTTACTATCAATGAGTACGTAGCTGTGTACTGCTACCTAGATACTGAGAAGGTGGGAATTCAAGTCCCCACCAATGCTATATAGGTGTTGGGCCTAAAGGCCATAGTACTGACGCTGGGTAGGATAGCAGGATTAGCCTCGCGGCCACTGATGTACTATGCGGTGGAGTGTATGAGACCGACCATATACAATTGGAGTACTACACTACTGAGCAACATGAAGAACCATCTCACTGAGTGTAAGGTAGGCAGGATACGGAACTTCGGGTTCAGCAGCATATTGAGCACATTTTTCTTAGAGCGTGTTCCAGGATTGAGCCCTAGAGTGGATGTTCCTCTCCACGGGGTTCGAGATCCAGGCCAACGACGTTGGGCAGTTGCTATGGGCAGACTCGGGGGTGGTAGGGTGGCCAACCTGTATCCAGCTGACTTCTTTCCATGGTGGTGATGACAGATTGTTGCCATAGATGACTACCCCTATGGAGGGATATATTTCCGGGGGGATCTGGACATGCCATTGCCACCAAGATCGGCATACAGAGAGATAGGTACTGAATCTCGAATCTCACTCTTTTTAAAGTTTTTTGAGTTATTTAATTTTTTGTATTTTCTTGATTATGTGGAATCAAAAAGACATGTTTTTGCATGACAACACATAGTGACATCTACCATTCATGTGCAGATGTGGAACCACGGTGACCAGAGGACTTCCCATGTCATAGACGGAGGGGAAGAGGAGACGACATCACAGGTGAGGATTCGGAGCGAACGCTCCAGGGAATTCATACCAACTTCATGCGACTGACTCACAGGGTTCCCATGGTGCAAGTCGAGGACTTTCCTGAGGCCATGCAGTGACAGGTGGTGGGTGTGCCATGTGCATGGGTGTGTTTATTCCTATGGCTAGCTAGAGCCGTAGTGACGTATCATGATCACAACCCTCCCCCTCCATAGGATTAGACACCTGGGAGTGCATATGTTTTGTACGACTGTGTATTATATGATGGAAGCTTTGGAAGCTCCACTTTTGTATATGACACTATGCATTACCACATTTTTTATATATATAAAAAGTTTTATGGTGATCGGTTTATTTATTTACATGTGTAAAAATGTTTATGATTAATTTATTATGAATGAAACAAATGCCAATCTAACACATAGTTAGCATATGAGTCAGCAACTTGATTATCATTTCTTGGAATGTGTATATATGTGATACTGTCAAATTGTCGTTCTAACAATCTCACACTTAAGAATCTTCTCAATAACATCGGATCTCTAACATGGTACAAACCATTGAGCTGTGACACTACTAACTCCGAATCAAGATGTACCTCAAGAGATAGAACGCTATGTGAAATGGCATCCCGTAGAAGCTTGATAACGGCACTGTATTCAACAACATTGTTGGAAGATGGCCGTAGACATACACCTCCTGAAGACAGTACCTGACCCATAGGAGTATAAATCACCCAAGCAGCAGAGGCTGAGTGCTGAGTGTGACGGCTTGCACCATCCGTGAATCCTATGTAGGTGGAGGATTACATTGACATCTGCCAAAAGAAACAGAAACTAATCACAAACTTGATGACGATAATAAAAAGACCTAACTATGCAAAGATGTACAATAATATACAACAAGCAACCTTGGTTAAAGATCATGCATAGTATTTTTTGAGATAGAGCCCATTTCTACGCTCTGCCAAAGCTATCCCTTTGTAATCGACTAACTCATAGGAACCCTTCTCTAAGACACGCTTGACCACGTAAGGACCACTCCACATAGGATTAAATTTCCCTGGCCCCAAGGGTTCTTTTGATTGATCCCACAAAAGGACCAAGTCTCCTTCACTAAACACTCTTGGATTAATAGACTTGTCATATTGGACCTTAACGTGACGTTTATTAACCTCTAGAGCCACCAAGGCATCTCGACGCTGCTCATCAAGTTGCTCGAGGTGGACCAAATGCTCCTCCAAAGGTGAAGTGTCTGGTAAGAGTTCCACAGCTAGCTTCAATGAAGGAATCTCTCATTCAACCGGCAATATCGACTCCACTCCATGTAGAAGCTGATATGGAGAAAAACCAGTGGCAGTCTTAACCGCGGTTCGATATGCCCACAAAGCAGGGTACAACATAATATGCCAATTAGTCTTTCTCTATGTGATGGTTCGTTGGAGAATGGACTTAAGTGATTTATTCACTGCGTCAACCTGTCCATTCACTTGGGGGTAGTAAGAAGAGGAGTGCTCTTGCTTATACCCTAACTTAGATGCCAACTCTTCCATCATATGGTTCTGAAAGTGGGAGCCATGGTCAGTGACAAGCTCTTTCGGAATCTCGAACTGAGTAATGATTTGGTTGAATATGAAGTGAGCGGCTGTCTCACCATCGGATTTTACTATAGGTAGTGCCTCAGCCCATTTCATGAAATAATCCACAACCACTATAATATGATGGTGCCCCCCAGCCGAAGCTGGGCTGCAATCCATAAAATCGAGCCTCCACTTGGTGAAGGGACGGGCGGTGATAATGGGATGTAATGGGGTAGGCTTCGAACGCAAATTCTGTGCAAACACCTGGCAAGGGTGGTACCTCTTGACCACATCAACACAATCTTTAAAGATAAATGGCCAGAAATAACCTGCTCTCAAAATATTTTGAGCTGTAGAAAGCCCAGATAAATGACCACCACATGCCCCTCCGTGGAAATCATTCAGCACAGCCTCAGCCTCCTCATGAGTTAAACAACGTTATAAAATGGAATCTACCCCACGGCGGTACAAAGTATTGTCCACTATAAGGTAGTTCTTAGAGACATGATGTAATCGTCATCATTCATCTCGCGAGAGGTGAGAAGGGGTCCTCTGTGTTTGCAGATATACTATGATATCTCCATACCATGGGTCAAATGTAGAGATTAAGAATATGTGCTCGTCAACAAACGTATCTTCACAAACCAACTCCTCGACCTCGCTCGGGAAATCCGATATAAGCTCTGCAAAAATTAACAACTTCTTCGACTTTGCCGAAATAAATTCGAGATCAAACTCTTGCAGAATGACAATCCATTTATTATACTTTCCCCCAATCATCCTTCATGTGAGGACAAACTGAAACGGATTGACATGGGCCATAACCGAGGTCTGGCGAAGGAGAATATAATGTCTCAAATGCTGAACCGCATGTACGGTCGCTAAATCAAGCTTCTCCACATGAGAATAACAAATCTCTACGTCAATCAGGTTTCGGCTTAGATAATATATGACATGCTCCAGGATCTCCTCATCCTCCTAAACCAATACCATACCAATCGTCTCTAAATATACGGACACATATAATAGGAAATCACGGCTATAATCCAGAGGACTAATCACTGGGGCTGATGCTAGGGCTCGCTTAAGTGCATCGAAGGACTCCTGGGCTCGCTCATCCCATTCAAAGGGAGTATCCTTCTTCAAGAGACGCATGAAACCTCTAGTCAAATTGGCAAAGTTGACCACAAATCTTTGTAAGAAGTTTGCCATACCTTGCAAACACTGAAGATGACGAATATTCTTCAGGGGAGACAACTGCAGTATTGCCTCAACCTTTAAAGGATCGACTCTTATGCCCCCCTTTGAAACGATGACTCCTAATAAATGACCTGACTTCACACAAAAGATGCACTTATGAGGATTTAATCGAACCGAATAGTGCCGTCATCTTTCGAAGACCAATCTCAAGTGATATGAATAATGCATTCTCATACAAGAATGAGCAGCGAGGTCATCCAAAAATACTTCAATAATAGACTTGAGATCGTGGAAAATCAAGGTCATCGCCCGCTGAAATGTAGCTCTGGAATTTTTAAGGCTGAAAGGCATCTTCCGATATGCAAATGTTCCCCAAGGACAAATAAATGCGGTCTTGTGTTGGTCCTCAGGTTTAATCTGGATTTGATTATACCCGAAAAAGCCGTCCATAAAAAATAACACCTCGCTACCCGCACACTCATCCAAAATCTGATCTATAAATGGTGTGGGGAAGTTATCCTTAGGATAGGAACTATTTAAATCGTGGAAATCAGTTCATATTCGGATCGCTCCCTGCTTCTTATCGACCAGAACGGGGTTTGAAACCCACTCCATCAAGGGAACAGGATAGATGAAACCATCTTTCAACAGCTTCTCTATCTCTGCCTTAATGGACGGTGCTTTCCTAGGATTCATGGCGCGTAAACGTTGTTGAACAGGCTTAGCGTTGGGGTAATTCTTAATCTCATGTTCGACAATCTGAGGGTCAATACTTGGCATCTCATCATAAGATCAAGCAAAAATATCATGGAATTCCTTGAATAGCTCGGTAAATTCAAGAATCTCATCCTGGGAACAATCCGCCCCAATATAGACATTCTCAATGGTGCCAGGATTTTGAGAGATGTTGATAGAAATCGTGGAAGATATGTTCGCCATGTTCCTATCAGCCATCTGACTAGGAGAGCTTAATGGAATCATGGGACTACCAACTCTCTGACTAAGAATCTCCCTATAATCCTCATGCTCCAAACGGTCAAGCGGTGGAAGGAAATATGATCTATGATGAAGTTTCTCCCATGGCGGCTCAACGCCCGACATAGCCTCGATGATCGCTTCATCTGAAGGGAAAACCGTATCTAGGAAGTCGTGGGCATGATAAGACTATACTTCCCATGCCGGAAGTACATAGGGGTCTTCCTCTTCCGTCCATGAAGAGGAAGAACAAGGCTCTGCAACATTCATAAGATTGGCTTGATAAGCTATCATGGTTGCAAGAAGCGGCACATTGGTCTCAACAGGCTCACTCAAAATACTCAGTGTGGGGAGAATCCAAGGATATTCCATATGAGTCGTGTGAAAATACACTGAGGTCGTAGAATTTGAAGCCTTATCGAAACAAGATCCTATCATGAGGACTGGCGAAGGACAACTAAAGTTTCCCATGAGGGATGGATACATGCCTACACCCACACTCCCAGTTGCCGGCTGAGAGTGCTCAACGACCAAAACTGAAGTTCCCGAAGATGTATTAACAGGGGAATTCTTTAATGTCATTTGATCAATCGTTACAATCTTCCTGTTATGTGGAAAGCATACAAACCGAAACATGAAAGAAGCAACAACTTACATACTATACATCAAGTTCCGACCCAGCAAGAGATTGTAGTCGAGGGGTGCATCAACCACCTCAACCTCTATCACAACGGTCTTCCCTCCCAAATGAACTTTAAGAGATAGAATGATACTGTGCAGCCTAAAAGATCTCCCATCAAAAGTAGTTAACATAGTCACTGATTTTGACAACTCAGGAGAACCAAGACCCTTCCAATAGGACAAAGACATTACAGATGCAGCAGCGCCCTCGTCAATCATAGTGCGCTTGACGATCATATTAAGACATTATACGTGTACCAAAAGTGACACATAGTAGGGAAAGCGAGGCTGATGACCTGCAGTTTCAAATTTGATCACTGAGGAAGAATCATCACCGTTCACACCAAGAGCAAAAAGCAAAGCCTTCCTTTGTGAAGGACAAATCTGAAACACTTCCAATGCAGACATCACACAAGGATTATGGCCCAAATCCTCGACATACGAATAATTCGGGGTGGCTCGGGCATTTGGATTATGCCCCGAGCACTTAAGTACCCCCTTAGGAATGCGAGGTGCAGCCTCAGGTTTATCCGCAGGTTTCTCAATGCGCAAAGGGGTTCCTAGTGGATCAGGTTCTTTGCATGGGTTGGGTTGTGACGATCCATAATCTTTCGCATGAGTCACAACCTTGGCAGCACGGACCATGTTAATGCACCCACGAGCACTATCCTCTGGTGGATCGTTCTCACTAGATTGCTCCTGGGACTTCGAGTTCATATTATGGTTATGCAGTAAAGGGTTCGTTAGCACAGCTGGGCCTTGTGCTAAGAGTCTCGAAGCTTCATCAATTCGAGGGCACAAGTAAGTGAGGTGATCATCCTTACATAACTTGCAAGGGAACTTAACCTTACATTTCACTTGCTTGTCCCCACCAACATTCTGACCGTTCTTGTCATTATTAGAAGCATTCTCATTCCTATTCCCACCCTTTTGATTATTGTTCTTACCCTTTTTTCTATTCCGTCCGGGTTGCTAGTTACCCTTCTGGTCTGACGATTGCACATAAAGTACACTCGCCATTTGGGTGGGTTGAGACAAAGCTGTAGCTTGTCCCGAAGCAGACTGGTTGAGCGACAATTGACTAACTTGTTTTGCAACCGAATCTGCAGGTTTCGCACTTGCACAACCCACAATGCCATCATCATGTGGTCCAAGTTTGACCTTGGGATCGAAACTAGAATGAGGAGCATTGGGAATAATCTCATACAACAAACCAGACTGAGCATAAATCAAGTCCAGTTCCTGCTCCCTAAAGATCGCTTGTTCCTCATTCTGCACTCCGGATGTAGAAACATCCTTCGCGATATATGGCAATAAAGACTTGAGGAACCACTCGAGAAGGAATTCTGGCAGTATAAAATCTTTAATTAATCTCTTCCGTCTACGCCACTCCTGAATATGATTAGAAATATGGGTGGATTTATCTTGCCGAAATGTCGACCAGAGTTCAGTACCAATGTCATATCGCATTGGTAGCTGGAAGTGATTAAGAAAAGTCATCACAAGATCATCGAACAAGGTAAACGCTCCCTTTGGTAACTCTATATACCATTTCACAGCAGGACCTGTGAGGGTGCATTGAAATAGTCACAAGCAGACTGAGTCCTGATGTAATGAATTCGAAGAGCACCAAAGGTGAAACGTGGTAACGTGTTTGCTCGGATCCTCTCCCGGTTTGCCTTCGAACTTAGGTATGTCTGAAGGAAGCTTGGTAGGGACAGCCGACCAAGCCGGGTCATGAGCCACGGGATCATTCGTAAGTCTCGATAAGTCAGGAAGGTTAAGCGTCGCAATGAAAGGGAGCCTAGGATGATGAGGTCGATGGACCGCTTCCTGGTTCACATAGGTTTGAGCTACGAAGCCATAATTACTAGAGTAAGCAGGTTGTTGATACCCGCCTCCATAAGGTGAAGAAACCTGTCCATACTGCAGACCCTAATAAGGTCCATAGGTCATCACATGCGATGTCCCATGGGACACTCCGTAGGTGGGAAGATAAGCTCCAGAAGGGGGAACGTACATATCAGAAGTAGGTATATATGCCCCGGATGTAACAAGGTGACCACTATAGCCTCCCGAAGCAGTGGGTGGTATATGAACTTGAGACACAATCAACCTAGTAACCGCAGTATGGATCTGACTCGTAGTCATATATCGGCTCGAAGGACCACGTGGATAAGGTGGAGGATGTACATTTGAAGAACTCGGAACCGAGGATGAAGGAATCTGAGTAATAATATATGTACTACCACCTATCGTCACCAGTCTCGGACCTGGTATCCTAATCGGATCACTAACCCTAGACCTAGGAGGGGGATCGGATGTAGCTTCCACAACTGGGACGGAAGGTGCAATGTGACTAGTACTCTCAAACCTCTCCGCAAGGTAAGGAATGGGATTTCCCCCAGGCATAGTGCTAGGCTCAAATTCGGATTCAACATGAAATGTCAAATCATGCATAGGAAAACCAGTCATAGCATAACTACCGTAGCTAGTGCTAGCAGGTTCAAAGTGAGTCTCGGCATCTTCCAGCATTCCATACCGGCAACGTGTCAACGGGGAATCAGCCCTAGGGTGAGTAGGTCTATCATGCAAAGATCCTATCTGGGAAATCACAGGATCGAACTCAGCTAGGTCAGGTGAAGGATCATATGTAGGAGTAAGTTCCCCGTCGTCAATATGAACAGGAGGAGGTGGCTCAGGAATAGTCTCTGAATGATCCTCCATGGTGTGTGAATCAGTGTGTGACATAGTCCGCCTAGACAGTCTAGGCCCCTCTCCCAAAGGAGGAGGAGAATTGGAAGGCAGAATTCCTGCTGACCGACGAGAATGGCACAGAACCGCACTTGAATCCACAATGACTCAACAAAAAGAAAAGACTCTTTATTTACGTAAACCCTAGGCCAACTAGCGTGCACAGAGCAATCGCTAATAAAATCTAAATCCAAATGAAAGCAAATAAGGGATGGATAAGCGAGCTCCCGAATGAAGAAGGTATGTTTCTCCTAGGAGAGGCCTGATACTCCCATACACAACAAGCGGAGGTACGTAACCAATTATTGTGGCCCTTAGCTTCAACGCATAAAGAAACTGTACTGTCTGACCCCAACCTAGCTGGGACACCTACAGAATAACCTCTACAAGTACCCCCTCGATATCCTAGGTAAGGTCACTAAGGTCACCTCAATATAATCAAATCTCAGGTGGACAGTCGCAGGCGGGATTGACCGTATGGGCAGGGTAGCAAAGCCTGAAACTCTCAAAAGAGCCCCCAGATACGAATACAATCCTGGAAATATCTCCCGTGCTACTCAGTTATTACTAGGGGTCATCCCGATCAATAACCACTCACATTGCATCATGCTTAACTCCTGTTTGAGAGGAGGATCCTGAGAACGATTGTTATACCAAGGATTTCACACACTCCCTGGACAGACACCTAGATGTTGTTGTTTAGTGATCTTGGAGAATTGACTTACAACGAACTATTCCAAGATCCTAAAACCTAAGCTTGTTGGTGCACTGTAGAAAATAAAAGAGTGTAATTCATTTTAATTAGCGTTGATTTTAGTTGGCTTTATTACTCAAAAATAGGATATGGTCATGCAACTAGTGGTGTTATGACGCAACATGAAGTAAAATGCACACCGTAACAGTCAATGCACATGCATTGTGTCCATATAAATAGGGTATGCTACTACATGAAATGCACAATTCTTCTTCAAATGATGAATGCAAATTTTCCTATATGAAGTCCTAACTAGTACTCCAAAGCAAATCTAGATCTAGTGCAAGTACAATGCAAAAGTGCAAAATGCAATGCATTATGATAAGCAAATGTTTTTGGATTTTTTGAAAATATAAGAGATGCAAAAAGAAAAAGAATGATTCTAACACCCCCGGACTCTGCAAGCACACATAGACAACATTCAAACAAAGCACTAAGGTAAAAGAACTCTAATGCACTAATCTCAAACAAAAAATCGAAAATGCCATGACAAGAACTTTCCTAAAAAAAAAAATAGGCTAAAAAAAAACCATTTCCAGTCAGAACTAGAGGTCAAAACAGACTCAGGTAGTGCCAAAGGAGACTCAGCAACTAACAGCATTCACCCAGCTACCAATTAACTTCCACAAAAATGGAAAAATCCAAGGTATACGTGACTATTTGCAGTAAACCCACGTGTATACACGGAAATCATAGAGGAAACCACATGTATACACGACTGAAAATAAAAAACCCGCATACAGGAAGAAAAGGTGCATAAAACAAGGCAAACAGATAGGCTGAGACAAACTTCACTCCGTTCAGACTCTACCAGGCATACATGCCCCCAGACCTGACACAGAAACAAGAGAGAAAGAGCAATTCAAATACATTGAATGCCGAGAAAATCACCCCCAAAGGACAACTACTAGGAACTCCCCAGTGGAGTCGCCAATTCTGTTACGGAGAGAAATTCCTATGGCTTGGGGTACCACAACAGACACCTTTGACTCTAGAAATCAATATTTCCCAATATGTAATAGAAATAAAATGTCTAACACTAAAGGATCAAACCTCGTACCTTATTCCGGACGATTGAAGTAGATCCCCGTTGAGCTTTCCAATCTTCAGCTTCAATTGATATAATACTTCCTCAACAACAAGTAAACAATACAAGCATACTATATATCATGGTGTTAGATCTATTCTAGCATATATAATCAATAATGTAAGAGAATTTGACATATTCCAATGGATACAATATTCAATCAAATACACATCATTGGACAGGAAAAGATAGTTCTTATTAATATAAACTAGATATTACAAGATAGATACAACCTCTAATGGCACGTCTGCGAACCGGAGAAACTAAATCCCCCACTTGAGCCTCCACCACCTCAATCCTCCATCTCACGATAGCAAGCTCACTAGCAAAAGGCAAGCTTGGGAAGAACACGAAAGTGTTCCAAAGGGACAAAGGGATGCAGACTCAAGCATAAATTCTGGCAACAATGGACTATAGTTTTGTTGCTTCAATCTCTCTATATGCCTTCAATGTACCAAGGGGTTCCTTATATAGCTTCACAAGGGATAATAAAGGGTCGAATTCGAGCGATCTCAAGGCATATGGAAGGCCACGAGTCAAATGAGTTGGATCCATGTCAAGGAAAACACCAAAAGGATTTGGACTATGCACACATCCCGATGTACGCAGTTATAGGAGTCAAACCCGCGTATGTATGCGGTTATCGGGTAAAAATCCGTGTATATCATTTTTTATATAGTTTTAGGGATGATCAAGGAAACATGAAAGGATAAAATATGGTCCATGGGGTCTAAAGAGTCTGCAGCGGGACAGGGGAAGGCCATACAAAGTGTGACTCACCTGGAGTGGTGAAATCCGCTATAACACCAGGATTATACTGGAAAATCAAGGAGGATTCATCAAGGGAAGGAAAATCCTTGACAACATCATTCTCGTCCAAGAAGGAATTCATTCGAGCTATCAATGTAATGAGAAAGGTATGGTCATTAAACTTTATTTAGCTAATTCTTTTGACTGTGTTAGGCACGATTTTCTATTTACAGTTATGGCAAAATTTGGCTTCTCATCCACCTTTATAAGTTGGGTCAAAGGCTGTGTTAGTGATCCGTGGATAGCCCCTCTAGTTAATGGAAGGCCTACAGGCTTCTTCAAATCTTCTATAGGACTAAGGCAGGACTTCCCTCTCTCTCCTCTCCTCTACGCCATTCAAGCATTAGTGCTCAGCTTGCAGCTTAACCTTTTTCAGGAAATCCATATGCTTCCAGGACTAAGAATGATGAATAATGTTCAGGACATAAATCATGCCCAATTTGCAAATGACACCTTGTTTCTAGGTGGAGAAAACATCCATTTTGCAGAGCACTTTAAACAAGAACTGGAATTATACAAAGAGGTGTCCGGAAGTAAAATAAATTTCCAAAAAAGAAAAATCTTCAGCTGGAAGCGCTCAGTAAGAGAGCTAAGGGAAATAGATGGAATGCTTGGGATGGAAGGCACGATGGATTGGGATAGCTTCATTTACCTTGGCATCCCCATCTACAAAACCAAATTCAAATCAACAAATTGGGAGACTATTTTAGAGAAAATTAAAGTCAAAATACAAAGATGGAGTGCCAATTGGCTCAACTTAGCAGGGAAGACTATTCTTATAAAAGTTGTACTAAATAGCATGCCAATCTACCAATGTTCACTTCTTCTTGCCCTAGGTTCAGTTATTCGCAAGTTAGAAGGACTGCTCCGAAAATTTATTTGGGAAGGGGGAAAAGGGAATGAAAAGAAATTCCACCTAGTGAGCTGGGAAAATATCCAAAATCCTCGTGATGAAGGAGGGCTTCAAGTGCAGAGTTTAGTCACCCAAAATCTGGCATTAGGAGCTAAGTTGTTATGGCAGCTGATCATAGGGAAATAAAGCTGGAGCAAGGAAGTTCTCCGCAAAAAATACTTCCCTATAACAAGGAAGCGATGTCTGGACACACTACCCCCACTCAGAAATGATTCTCCAGTATATAACTTATGTATTAAAGTGCTTGATCCATTCAGAAGGAATCTATACTGGATACCAGGAAATGGAAAAACAATCAGAGTGTGGGAAGACTCCATCTTGGGAGATACTCCTCTTGGGTTACTCATGGAAGTGAACAACATCAAGCACTAGTTTTTGGATAAAGGAGCCACCTTGTTGTGGGATCTGTCGGCATGGGAAGACAATGTCTAGATTGGCTGGGATTTCGGTGACCTCCCACCTAACCTTGAAGAAGAAGATGAAACTCTAACAGATCTCCTCCAAGGAAAATCTCCAATTGAAGAAGGAATAAGAGATAGAAGAGGATGGGGAAACAAATCAGGAAATTATTCAACCTCAGAAGGTTATAAGTTCATCCAAGCAATCCCTTATGTTGCCCCCAATCTTGTGGTGTGGAAGTTTCTGTGGTCCAATTCCTTCATCCCAAAAATTGACATATTTTGCTAGACACTGGCCCACAAAATCATTCTTTCAGGAGAAAATATAAAGAAAAGAGGTATGGAAGGCCCAACTAGATTCCCTCTTTGCAAAAATGAGGAAGAAACCTCGGATCACATCATCCTTGGATGTCAATACTCCAAAGAGGTCTGGAAAGAAGCTATGAGGCTAAATCATCCTGGCATCAATATTCCACAAACTATCTAGGGTCTCCTATCAAATTGGATGAAGCTCTCTCCGTTTCAGTTGGCCAAGAAAACTCTGCTCCATACTACCTCGGCATGGCTTCCAAAAGCAATCTGCTGGAAAATCTGGATAGAGAGAAACAATAGAATATTTAGGGATCAAGAAAATCAGCCCACTAAAATTGCAATTCAAGAAAGAGAAATTCTAGGGGAAGCTCTTGATCACAAACTATCCCTAAATTACACTATCCAACTTCTTCCTGAAGATTCACATTGGTTAGGCATGCTTGTTCCCAATATTCAGAATAGAACCTTGCCTTATCATCCTCAGACAGCTCATTGGGAAATTAGGCTTGACGAAATTGATTTCACGAGCTGGAAATCTTCTCTGAACGCACCATGCCTCTTCTTCGACGTAGCTTCAAAGGGTAACCCACGATTAGCTGGTTGCAGTGGAGTGATCATCTCGGCTAATGGAAATGTGATCAGCAATTAATCTTGGGGTCTAGGTATGGAATCAAATAACACAGCAGAATTTTGTGGACTCCTGCAAGGTTTAAAGATTGCACTAACCAAAGTAATTGCCAAGCTGTCGGTCTTTGGTGACTCAAGACTGCTGATTCAAGCGCTAATAAAGAAGCAACGCCCCTCTCAAATTAATATGGCACAAATTTACCAGAAAATTCACCTACCAAGTAAAAATTTTCAAACTATTAGTTACTTCCATGTACTTCATGGGCTGAATGCTCTAGCTGACAGAGAAGCCAATTGGGGGACCCTCCTGGGCAGAGGCATCTTACTCAAAGATGGAATTTAACTTCAAAGTGATGTCCCCTAGCTGTAGAAGATTCAAGATCAAAATCCAGCGCTCCCATTTGCTCTGTCGAATTCCAGTGTACCACGAATATTCTCCCTCCTCTGTCAATGCCAGAAAATCTATGAAAATTTGCATCCGACCAAGAATCTTCTCGTGACTTGGTTCCCCTCCCATCTAGTTATTTAATCAATGCTTTTCTCTACCTTCAATACAGCAAGGAAGTTGAAATTCCAGTGAAAATATCTCCTTGTGAAGAACTAGAGTCTATATATCCCGGCTCGGCCAAGGAGAATCCTCCCTATACTCTATCAAATTCTAGCTTATGGAACCACGAAAAGGCTATTAGCTGCACACAATGGCTTCTCATGGATCTTCCTCTGATTCAGGTCCATCAGTGGAAGAAAGGATCGAATCGTTGGAGAACACATTAGGGAGGCTCAGAGCAAGAGTGGATAAATAGGACAAGCTCTTGCAAGCGTCCAACTAGGCAGGAGAGCAAACCTGGGATATCCTCAAAGAAGATATCAGGAAGATTCGAGCAGATCACACGGCCTCAATAGAGAACCTAGAAGACTTCAAAGAAGAGATTCAAACCAATTTCAAGGATGTTGCAAATGCCCAAGGAGACTTCAGGAAACGCATCAGTGCTCTGGAAACTGTTGTCTCTAAACTGATGGCCAAGCTTCGCAAATGAAGAGCTCAAAGCTGGAAGTCTGAAGTACCTTGTTCACAAGTTATGTCCCTCTCTTAAGTTCGACCTACGTTTTTCTACCTATTTAAATTTTTGTAATCATATCATTGGATGCTTTGGATACCTAGATCCATTTTGAAATAGAATCTAGTTCAGCTATGAAGCATTGTAACTCTGTCAAATCCCGCGGTAGCTGTTTTACCAGAATCAATATATTCTAACCCTATGTTTTAGTAGAAAAAAAAACAATTGCATTTGAGTAGAAGTTAGCCAGGCACCACCCCTGATTGTTGAGAGGGCCTCTCATCAACCAGAGGTTTCTTTCCTTTTTCTTATTTATTTGTTTCATCTTTTCTGTTGTAGTTAGTTTTGTTTTCCTTTAGTTTTATTATTTCATTTGCTTTCTGTAATGCATTTTATTTCCAAAATTAAATAACTATATTGCATGAATAGTTTGTTTTAATTTGTTTTCAGTGATTTTATTTATAGTTTATTGTTCAATTTATTTACAAGCAAATAGAATAGATTGCTTTTGTCAAGTGAAATAGATTCAATTCTGTTTATTTTCCTTTTCTGTTATAAGTTTATGCAATTTAAATTTTAGTTTATTTATTAACATGCAATGATTTATTTATGTCATAAATTTGTTTAAGTTCATCATTGTTAAATTTGCTTATTAAGTAGGTTTACTTATTGTATTTATGCTTTAGATTTACATCTACACGAATTTAGCGGAAAATTAGCTCATTTAGGTTAATTTTCATCATTTTAACTATGCAAACTGTCATTTAGATAGCCTATTTAAACTGTCATCCGGCCACCCCTTTTAGACCTACAGTTCAATCTGTCATTCATCCCATAGTTTCGTTTTAGTGTTTTTAATGTGTTTTGAGATTGTTTTCAGTTCTGTTTCCTTAACGTTTGAAGTATGCTTTGACTGAGATAGTTAGATAATAGTTTTATTTAACATTGAAGTTAAAGTTAGAGTGTTTTAGGTTATTTATTAAATTCTTATCATTTTATTTATTTCTTTTCACCTTGAACATGTTTTGAACTATTTTATGTTTTGTTTCTTGAGTTTGTTTCTAATTTCTTTTTACTCGTGTATTGTTTTTTTTTTATGCCTATTGGATTGATTTATCCATTTGCATGTAAATTTCAGTATTGTATGTGTTACTCTTAGTATGTTTTTAGGTTATTCCTTTTTCATTATGTGATTATTGAAAGAGACTTGTAGGACATAATTCAAAGATATTCCTATTAAGTTTTCTACTTGTTTCTTTCTATTTAATTTTCTTTATTAAGTTTTCTACTTGTTTCTTTCTATTTAATTTTCATTATTAGGTTTTCTACTTTATTATTTTATTAAGTTTTCTACTTGCTTATTAACTAGGTTTTCCTTTCATCTTAGTTTCCAATTTAAAGATTAGTTGTTAATAGTATCTTTTTCAGTTTAAAGTTAGTTACTTATAGAATAAATTATCAATTATTTAGTTTAATATTTTGTTCTGGTTTAATTAACTTAATAGTTGAATTCTTAGGAGTTTGACTCGGTTTTTCATTTTGAAAGATCTTTCGATCTTTTGTTTGTTAAAATATTTCCATGACACCATAGGAATCCCTCTACCTTCGCATATATTTTTTGTCAACTCTAAGCCTACCAATCCATGTCGATAATTAAATATTAGGTGAATTAATCTAGACATTATAACACCCAATTGAAACTTCCTCTATAGAATTTTTTCCATCCTTCGGACCTCCAACGAATAAAAATACAGAGGGAGATCACTGTCTATTTTGAGAGAGTCATTACGTTGGGTTTGAGTTCGAATGAGATAGGGACCCCCACAATAGTATTTCGTCCTTCCAGAGTATCAAGACCTGTGACGAGCAAGCAAATGGAGATAAACAGGGCTATTTGGAGTCCTCTCTAGCATTTCATCCATACAAAGTATCAGGACCTCCAAGAGAAAGAAAAAGGAGATAAATGATTTGGAGGGAGACAAGGGTCCTAGTTTGATTGCAATGAGGTGCCCTCATTCTCGCACTGTATTATTTTACTTCTTGAGCTATTATGTTTAATGATTTAAGCCTTCAAATTCAATGAAATTTTTTTACAGGTGACACCTAGGTTCATTCCCTACATTGAGTTTTTTGAACAAAAGGTTCACTATGAAGGGCCTAAGACCGGTAAGTCAGTTACCAACCTTTCATTCACTGTCTTGTATTGTCAGAAAATAGATTTGAATATTTCATCCTACAAGAAGCCAGTTATATTGTTGGAATACCATAAAGCTTAAGGAGTATGTCTTGTGTAAAGGACCTATATTAGGACAATAAAAAATTGTTTGGTGTAATTTTTCAGCAATCCTATATAAGTTTCTTAAGAGGCTTTCAAAAACCCCATAATAACAATATCGGAGGAAGAAATCAGTTTTCTATATTATTGCGGACCTATTTAATTTGAACCATCTGGATCATTGAATGAATCAAGTTGTTGAATTCTGGGTTTAGAACACAATTAATGTGTACATAGGACCATTATACATTTTTAATCTGTAATTTACTATTTCTTGGTGCAAAAAAAATATATTCTTGCATCCCCCTTTTTTTCGATGGCTCTCTGCAACTCCCCTAGTGACTCCAAATATTTTGAGAAATCCAACATTACTGAAATCCTGGTAGATTGAAAGTAGGGACAACAATGCCTCTGTGTCAAAATTCATGTTATTTAACAAGGATAACAACTTCCACAACAAAAAGAATTTCAAACCAACATGATATACATACAAAAATCCAGTTTTTTCTTTAGCCTTCCATTATAAAAAAATTATAGTTGCAAATTGATATTTTGTTTTCTAGTTGTGAGTAAAAAAGAGATCAAAAGGAAATATTGAAGTCTTAAAAAAATAAATATTTCACTCCTCCTCGTATCATATTTTAGATGTGGTTTCACGTTGCAAAAATATGCAATATGCAACATCATGATATGCAGTTTTACGATGGTGACACCATCATGGAGGATGAGATGGGGTAACCTTCCTACCATGAAAATTAGAAAGAAGTGTTGGAGGTGGTAAGGGATACAAATAGTTGTACGATGGACTGTGTTAGTTCCATGGTTAAGTTGAGAATTAGGGTTAGGATAGGGAGAATTGTGTTCTATAGAAAGGATAGAAAATATTGGTGTAAGTTGGCATTCTCAAGCATTGCTAATTCATTATGAAAAATACTTAACAAGTTGTGGAACTATATTTATGGACAAGTTCCTCTTTAGAATCCTAAATTTGGAATTGGAGTCAAATCTTGGTAAGGACCTCTATATACTGTTGTATATTTTATCCTTAAGTTTGTCATAGTTGTATTCATAGTGATGCATCTTGATGTATCACTAGTGGAGTGGTCCTCATTGATTTTGATGTATATCTATAAAGTAGCGTGGGACTACCATCATTCTTGGGAAATGCTTTCTAAGTGGTTACTTGCAATAAACAAGCATTTATCTTCAATCATAGGTGGGTATGTTTTAAAGTAAAGTGTTAACCTATGGATCCAACAATCCAAAGCATCTCCAAGCATTTTTCCACCATATTTATCTAAGGAGAATTTTGGTATTAAGCTAGAAGGTGGATGTGCTAGTTTGTTGATGTTAAGATTTGATAAGAGAGCTATCCAATTCCTAAAACTGCAATAGTTGTGTTGGAGGCTTCCTTAAATGAAGTCTAATATCATAGGGCACATATCATAAAAGAGAACAATTGGGATTGTGATATATTGTTTTCGAGATCTAAAAAGTAAATCCTAGATTGAAGAGTTGGCTAGGATGAAGGCCAAAGAGACTTAGTTGTTAAAATCAAATATAGTTAGAGCAAGGTGATGTAGTGAATAGAATATTTGGAGGAGACATGACACAATAAATGATTCTAGGTTGGAGGGAAACCTATGGAAAAATCTAGGATAATTTTGGAGGAACTTCTCAATAAACACCATTGTGATTTATAAATATTAATGAAAAAAACAATATAGAAGACTAAAATGCTCAATAAAAAGAGAAATTTATGTATCCAATTGTTACAATGATAGGGAACCATTAGTAATGTGGATATGCTAGTTTATCTCCACTACTAATATGGATGAACATTTATTCCTCAAACCAGTGTGATAAGTTAACTAGCATTTTGTGAGTATGAACTTGTCTTCCTCAAACCATTGTGATAAGTCAACTGGCAGCGTCATAAGTCAACTAGCATTTTGTGAGTATGAACTTGTCTTCCTCAAACCACTATGATAAGTCAACCATAAGTGTGATAAGTCAACTGGAATTTTGTGAGTATGAACTTGTCTTTGTCAAACCAGTGTGAAGTGTGATAAATCAATTGGCAGTGCGATAAGTCAACTAGAATCAATATAGAACACATTAATAATGTGTTCTAGATTTAAAAACTATAATGGACAATTTGAATGGGATAATTAGCAAACAATATGGATGGGAGAAGTGGACTAAGAATACAATTCTCCTATGGTCCTTTTTGTTTTATCATTTGAGCATTTTTATCATGTTTTAATAGGTATTGTCAATTATTTGAGAGGTGGAAAAATGAAAAATGACTCTCTTCCCCAACCCCCTCTATGTTCCTAAATAGATAAATGAATCTCAAAATAGAAAAGGAAAGGGAAATTATGAATTCAATTGGAATGAAAGGTCACACTAGTCCATGGCTAAGCTTGGGAGGGACACCATAATAAATGACTAGCTTGGGGATGTCATCACAATCCATGACCAGCCCTAGATGGCTTATACAGTCACCACCTAGTCCTCAGATGACTTACACAATAATTCCCAGATTCTAGAAGGTATATAGACTAATAGCCCATCCTAGGAGGATCATACACGATCATGTCCCAACTTAAAATATGCCCTAAAAATCCCTAAAATATACCTTCCACTAGCAGTCCAAGGGATTCCTTTTCTTACCCTCAACACCCTTTCTATGGACTTAAAACAACCTTGTCTGCTCACATTGGCCCTCAACCCTCTTTGATTCCAGGTTGTAACAACCTTATTCTAGCAATATACAGTTTGCAAATTCATTTTCCATACTGTCTCTAAACACTACCCTAATCCTCCACCTGCACACATAGAAAACAAACAGTTGGTTTAGGTTAAAATCAATGTTAAAATATCATATTTCAGATGCACACTGCCTAGGGCACTTCCTATAGTACATTTTTAGATCTCATCTGCAAAAACATGGTGTTCTCTTTCCTTTATTGACATGAATGGATAGCCTTACAACTAACTAGTAATTGCATAATGAAATGAGGGATGTTACATCCATTTGATAGGACTGCAATAAGTGTTTGGTGTTGTGTTTGGATATATGATAGACATGTTAGGATATTTAGACACTTAGGAGTTAGTTAATATCAACTTGTGTAATATATCCATTAGCTAAGAGTGTGTTTCTTTAGTATGCATTAGTATGCATTTGTAAATATTCTAATCCGACAGTCACGATATGTTCTAGACATAGACTGATCCGACGGTTCAACTTCTCTTAGATCATACCTACCATTGATCCGTGGCTTAACACCCGATTGGTCTATGATCTCTATTTAAAGAGCATAGAGGGTCCTTGGCTAGTTGATAGATTATGAGAAGCTCATATGTAACTTTCTTTATTTTGCATAATAAATTGCTCCAAGTAGCTATTTGGCTAGGACCGTGGACTGTTTCCCTCTCGAGGGTTTTAACCACGTGACAAACATCGGTGTGTTGATATGTGATCTATTTGTGTGAAGTAGTTGCTAAAGGTGTTTTGTATTTTGGGAGTACCATGTGTATCCGAACATGGTATCAGAGCTTTTATGAAGACCAGCTTTCGGTTTTGATCAAGATCTGGAACCAGTGTTTCCAAAACTTTGAAAGGGTTTCTGGTTCTAGATTTTATTTGCATTTGTGGCCTATGGGATCTGTTCCATTGCGTCTAAAGCATCGTTTTCATTGAAAACAATATTCGTTTCACCAAAAACCATTTCCGTTTGCTCCAGAAACACCCATTTCGGTAAATCTGAAGGTATAATGTTACAGTGATGGATTTATTTTTTTAAATATCTCATATTTTATTAGTTTGTTATTAGATATTTTCTATTTTAGTCTCAGATTGTTTCCTTCTTTGACTATGTATGCTCTTTGTCGTGCACCTTGCGCGATCGCGGCGAATTAGAAACAGTAAGGGAAAGTTTTTTTTCCTTGTCTTCTCTGCTATGTATGCTCTTTGTCGTGCACCTTTGTGTGATCATGAAAAATCAGAAACAACGAGAAAATCTGATAAAACTTGAAAACGTAGACTTTCCAGGTAAGCTAATCAAGATCTAACCCCATTGTGTGGAAAAAGTTTTTTTTGTTTTTCTTTTTCATTTTTTTTTGTGATTTGCAGGAAAAGAAAGCAAGCACGGAGAATGAGAGAGAAGAGTAAAAAAAAAAATCCCCCTTCCTCTTTCCATTATTTTACGTACCTTTTAAGCTTAACTCACTTGGTCCAAAGTTGCTTTATTACTTAATAGGTCTTGAGTTCAAGACTTATTAAGCTACTTTTTAGTGCATGCAATTTCTATTTTCAAGTTATTTTATTGTAAAAGTGCATCTCACATAAATAAAATAAAATAAAAGTGAGTCACATAAGTCTTTTAATTTATTGCCGCACTATTTAAAAGTCACATAATTGTAAAAGTGAACATCACTTATTCTACAAAAGTGATTCACTTCAAAGCAACTCTATTGTAAAAGTGATTGTCAAAGTTTGATCTTGGGAAGAGGAGGATTCTTTTTTTAGTTGGTCAATTTAATATCTACCACGTCACTACTGGAGACATCTTCAACATTTTATTTGATCAAGCATAAATTCATCATCCAAAATCAGTTTTAAGTGCCTTTTTTTTAAAAACCGCATATGTTTTCGAGCTCTTCGCATCCAAACAGTTAGTTTCTATTTTTTTAGCCATTATTTTATAGTATGGCCACCCCCTGTAATATTATACTTACAATTTCTAACTATTTCTCATGGAAATATCATATGGAGGATGTTCTACGAAGTAGGGGACTTTTCAAGATAACCTCAGGGAAAGAAATAGAACCCACTGATGATGATAAGAAAATTAAATGGGAAAATAGATGTGATGAAACTCGTGGATTTATTGGGATGTCAATCTCTACTGATTTATGATTCCACATATCTGGAATTGATGAACCTGATAAATCTTGGGAAAAGTTGGAATCTGTGTTTGGTAAACACAATGAAATTTGGGGTCATCAACTTGAGAATGAGTTGCTTTCCTTGAATCCAAATGATTTTTCATGCATTCAAGACTATTTATCTAAGTATAAAACTCTTAGAGTCTTATGTGTAGAATGCAAGATTGAGAAAGAAGACAAACAATGCATTTATCATATTCTGTCCAAACTTGGACCTGCATATTCTGTTTTTGTATCTACATTCTACTCCATGAAAGAATCCTTGACTGCAGCTAGCTATCAAGAGCCTACTCTTGAATCCTTTTGTGACTCCTTAATTAGAGAGAAATATAAGCTCATTCATCTTAGAATAATTAATAATGCAGATACATCTAGGAAACCCTTATTGTCCCAACAGAAAGAAAATTCCAAGCCTCCCAATAAACAAAATTTTCACAATAATAAGCCAAACAACAAGGGTCGCAAACCCTCTCAGTTAGCTCCTTCTTTAAAAAATGACAAACGATCCAAGAAAAAATGAAAGAAGATTAAGCATCATTGCAATTTTTGTGGGGAAGATAATCACGATGAATCTAAGTGTTTCAAGAAGATGGAAGCCTTGGAAGCAGCAATGAAAAAGCACCACATTAGCATAGATTTGTCTTCAAAATCTAACTCTCATGGACATGCACTTTGTGCTTCTGTTTACTCTTATATTGCATCTTCTTCTACTACTTCAAATGAATGGCTCGTTGATTTTGAAGCATCTTATCATATGGCTAAGGATCAAGCCATATTTTCTACTATGCATGAATGTAACACCAAATAAATATTTGTTGGTGATGATAGATCTCTAAGTGTTGTAGGATCTGGAACAGTTCCAGTAGAAAATGGTCATTTCAGTGATGTACTATGTGTTCCAAAAATTTCCTGCAATTTGTTATCAGTCTATCAAATTACTCATTCAGGTGAAGGTAAAACTGTGATGTTTACACCTCACCAAGTTGTAATCAAGGATTTTAAAAATCCTCAAAATGTCCTTGCTACTGGAACTATTGATGATATTACCATGTTGTACAAATTTAACATCTTTGGGTCATCACCTTTTCCTTCAATTTTTGTTGCTCATAGTGATAACTTGAGCAAACTTTGGCATGAGTGATTTGGTCACTTAAATTATCGCTCATTGCAACAACTATGTAAAGACAATATGGTGACTGTTCTTCCACTGGTATCTTACAAGGATGGTGTTTGTTCCGATTGTGTACTCGAAAAACATCATCGGGAGAGTTTTGACAAATGTGCCTCTTGGCATGCCTCAGATCCCTTGGAGCTTGTGCATAGTGAATTGTGTGGCCCTCTTCAATCTGCTTCCTTTTCTGGTTTCAAATATTTCTTAACCTTCATCAATGACTACTCTAGACACACTTGGGTTTACTTCCTAAAACTTAAGAGCGAAGTATTTAACATGTTCTTTGCCTACAAGGCCCTTGTTGAAAAACAATCTGGTCATCAAATTATTAAGTTAAGATCTGACAATGGAGGAGAATATGTTAACACAAGTTCACTACTTGTTGCACTGAATAAGGAATCTAACAACAACACACTGTTCCATATAGATCACAACAAAATGGTGTATTTGAATGGAAGAACCACACTTTAAAAGAAATGGCTAATTGTATGATCCAATCTAAATGACTAAGTCTTCAATATTGGGCTGAGACCATAAATTGTGCAAATTACATAGTTTATCACACGCCCACTTAAGTTTTATAGGGTATAACACCGGAAGAAGCATGGAGTAAAATTAAACCAGCTCTAAGTCACTTTCGTGTGTTTGGTTGTGAAGCATGGGCTCACATTCCAGATGAAAAATGGAAAGAATTGTAGCCTAAAAGTGGAAAGTGCACATTTGTTGGATATTCTGAAGATGTAAAAGGTTATAGACTTCTTCAGCCACATTCTCATGATATAATCATTAGAATAATTGTTAAATTTGATGAAAATCTCTTGGCCTGTGAGCCTAACTTGGCAGGTGTGCCATCTTTGGCCTGCGAGCTTGATTCGGCGGTTGTGCCTTCTTCTTATTCTTCTTCTAGCTTCCTTGATAGGTTTCCAACTCCAATTTCTCATGATGACAGTGAGGATGAAAATCCACCTCCTCCTGCTCATGTTCCTCAAATTGCACCAACACCAATACTTCCTCAATGGGACCGTTCAACATGTGAAGCAGCTGGTGATCTTGCCAGTGATCCTAGAGATCAACGTCGAACACATTCTCAGTTTCAGCGAGCCTTTTCCCTTTTGGCTCAAGTTTCCAAGAATCATGATCTAGAAAATTTTGTAGAAGCTTCAGGAAATCTAGTTTTTGATGCAACTATGGATGAAGAATATCATTCCTTAATGGCGAACGATACTTGGGATCTTGTTCCTCTACCAAAAGGAAGAAAAATTGTTAGATGTAAATGGGTCTAGAGAACTAAGTATGCATCAAATGGAAGTGTTGAAAGACTTAAGGAAATTTTAGTTGCCAAAGTTTTTTCCCAATTTGAAGGGATTGACTACAATGAAACCTTTTCCCCTGTAGCAAAAATGAACTCCATCGACCTTGTTATTTCCCTTGCAACCTTACATAACCGAGAAGTCCATCAAATGGATGTCAAGTTTTCCTTCTTACATGGTGATTTAGATGAGGAAATTTACATGGAACAACCTCTTGGATATGTTCAGAATAAGTCTATCCTTGTTTGTCTCCTTAAGAAATCCTTATATGGCCTTAAGCAAGCTCCTAGAGATTGGTATGCCAAAATGGATAGCTTTCTCCTTGACACTAGTTTTTCTAGATTCCATTCTTACCCCAATGTCTATACCAAGAAAGTAGGAAACCATCTCAGCATACTTGTTCTTTATGTTGATGATCTTATCCTTACTAGTAGTGACCCTAAACTTATAACCCATGTGAAGTCCAGCCTTAAGAAAAATTTTGAAATGTTACACTTAGGACATTTGCATTATTTTCTTGGTCTCCAAGTCTTGCAAACCAAAGAAGGAATCTTTCTTTCCCAGTCTAAGTATGCTTGTGACCTTCTTCGTTGCTTCCACGTGGAATATTTTAAACTAGCCCCTTCTCCCTTCTAGTCTGGACTCAAACTTTCTGCCACTTGTACTTCCCCTGAAGTAGATGCCACCTTGTATCATCAACTTGTTGGTAGTCTTTTATACTTGACTCGTTCTCGTCCTGACCTTTCCTTTTCCGTTGGTCGTGTTGCCCATTATATGCAAAATCCTCATGAAAGTCACTGGAAAGCAGCAAAAATAATACTTCAATATATTCGACATACAATTCAGTTTGGGATTCATTACAGTACAGGGGGGAAACCTTTGTTGGTTGGTTTCACTGATTCAGATTGCGCCGGCAATCTTCATGATCAAAAATCTACTGCAGGTTATGTTTTTAGTTTGGGATCTGGACCTGTCACTTGGGCTTGTAAGAAATAACAAGCTCTTACTCTTTCTTCAGTAGAAGCAGAATATCGAGCCACAGTTAATGCCAGTCATGAAGCTTTATGGCTTTGACAGATCCTTTCAGAGTTTGGATTCAAGCAGCAGCAACCTACTCCACTTTGGTGCAACAATCAAAGTGCTATCAAGCTTGCCAAAGATCCAGTTCTACATCAGCACAACAAACACATTGAGCTACACATGCACTTCATCAGAAATATTGTTCATGATAGTGTTATTGAAGTTCTCTATTTCCCTATAGATGATCAAGTTGCACACATCTTCACCAAGTCTCTTACAGAAGCAAAATTTTCTAAACTTTGGTCTATGTTAGGAGTTCAGGAATTTATCCTTAAGGGGGGATAGGCTCTAATGCCTCCTTCCTTCTCCTAATAGTGTCACTTTTGTAAATCCTTCAATCCTATCCCAAGTTATTCTTAAGGGGGGGTGTTAGGATATTTAGACACTTAGGAGTTAGTTAAGATAAACTTGTGTAATATATCCGTTAGGTAAAAGTGTGTTTCTTTAGTATGCATTAGTATGCATTTGTAAATATTCTAATCCGATGGTCATGATATGTTCTAGGCATAGAGTGATTTGACGGTTCAACTTCTCTTAGATCATACCCACCATTGATTCGTGGCTTAACACCTGATTGGTCTATGATCTATATCTAAAGAGCATAGAGGCTCCTTGGCTAGTTGATCGATTATGAGAAGCTCATATGTAACTTTATTTCTTTTGCATAATAAATTGCTCCAAGTAGCTATTTGGCTGGGGCCGTGGACTGTTTCCCTCTTGAGGGTTTTAACCACATGACAAACATCGATGTGTTGATCTGTGATCTATTTGTGTGAAGCGGTTGTTGAAGGTGTTCGGTCTTTTGGGAGTACCCTGTGTACCTGAACAAGACATAAAGGTTTTATCTATTTTCTAATTATAAGTATGTCAAGGTTAATTGCAACTACCTAGATCCAAGGGCTAATAAATCAACCCTATCCCATCACTTGCACACTCACCAAGGTTTATCCCCTCTCTTATGGAATTTATTATTATTCTGGAGGAGTTGGTCAATCGTTTCAAATGTGGCAAAGTTGATCCTTGATACTTATATATTACCCCAAGAACACAGTTGTGTGTGGGATACTTTAATATGGAGTTTTATATCAAGCCTAGTGTTTGCACCTTTCTCTAAGGAACACCTTTTGTGAAGTTGTTTTTAGTAATAGTTTGATTTGGTTTAAGAATGAAATGGCCCTTTCCTCACATGTGGCATCATTTAAGAAGTGAAGCACTACGCATTTGAGGCTCTTTGTTCACACATCTCTTGGTCACACCACTCCAAGAAGCCTTATAATCCTATGAATGAGGAGTTCAACAATCAGCACCATTGACATCGAGTTACATGAAGGGCTTGGTGTCTTTAATTCGATGCCATTCCCATATTCTCATACATGATAGAATCCAAGGAAAAAGATACAATATTGTCAATCTTGCATTCATAAAAAGTGTCGTCTACCAAATTCCTACTCTCTGTGTAACGTTTGATGAGGTTTGAACCACTATAAGAAACATAGGTCCTTATCGAATGGACTTAAACCCTAGCACTTCAATTATCCTCTAGGTTTTGTCTTTTATAAACCCCAACCCTTCAAGTATCTTCTAGGTTTTGTCTTTGACAAACCCTAGTAGCTTCCTTCCTTGCATAAAGACAAGTATAAAGACTCCAGGCAAGGTTTTCTTCAAGTTACAATTCATCCAATAAACTCTCACATGATTGTACATGAATACTAGAACCAAAGACACTCTCTTGAGGACTCAAGTCCCAACATATTAGAAATCTGAAATTTACTTATTAACAATAGAATTGATGCAGCCATAAATCTTCCCTATTAGCTTCTATATACTTGTCAAATCACTCAACAAAATTAGCTAACTATTTACGATAAATCAGCATACCAAACATCCCTAGAAACTACTCATTCACCATGAGAATATCCTTTAAAAACCAGCTCTTCAACTACACAGTCTAGACAAGAATGTACATTTGACATATACATAAAAATTAAGGTACAAGTACATACCAACAACTTATCATAATTTGGTACAAAATCGTCCTTTAATATTATCCACAAGCTAAGAGTCTCCAATGCATCCAAACCCTAGTAGATAGGGTGTCTACCATCAATAGAAAACACTAATGAGCAATACAAAGGCCTAGCAATGTATCCCACCAAACTATATAGCCACACCAAAAGACTCCTCTAGGGTTTCTTTGCCACAAACCCTAGGTACTTTCACATGGACTAAAACCCTAGCACTTCAAGTATCCTCTAGGTTTTATCTTTCACAAACCTAAGCCTTCAAGTATATTCTAGGTTTTGTATTTAACTAACCCTAGCACCTTCCTTCCTTGCATAAATACAAGTATAAGGGGTATGCATTTCTTTCAATGCTTGAGCTCCAATGTTTATATTTCATTTCAAGATTTCCTAGCGAAGATCAATATCTTTAACAAAGCCCCCACTTGTGCCATAAATTTCATGATAATGTGGTCAACCCCTCAAAATCCTTGTATACTCAAGCAGATCAGATAATGGCACCTAAATTACGTTTGCAGTGGACAAAATCATCCCATGTTTTCTAGAGCCATTGTTCCTAAACCCTTCAGTGCTCGTACTATAATTTTCCATTTAAATCAAGACCTCGAATTGGGGTTTATTTTTTAAATTATCGAGACCGCGACTTAGGGTTTGGTAGATAGAATATCTAAATATAAAAGGCCTCCCTGGGTCTCACTTGTACAAGTTGTAGATCAGCATAAAACCTTAGTTTTTTTTAAACATGTGTTCATCCTTGAATATCCACATCTACCATATGAAGTATTTGTTCAACACTATTAAGTACCCTTATTTGAAAATTGTTCTTCAATGAATGAAAATGATCATGCTTGATGACAAAAAGAGGTATAGTCCAAAGAGTAACATCTGAGATGTGTGCATTGCGCTATTCGGTTCATTGGATATAGGGGTAAACACTAAAACCAAGAAGCGTAAAACCATGCATAAATATATGATCTTCATAGGAAGTTGTGTAAATATCAAGAAAATATTTAATGACAAAATGAATAGATAAGGATTGAGTTATTTGGTTCATTAGATACAGGGGTTGAATCTATTATTAAACATTTATTACAATTTTATAACATTTAGTTTAGGAGTTTGTTGTGATGAGTTGGAAGTTTTTCTAAGTTATATGTAATCATATGGGTGTAGAGTAAGGAGAGAGCAATGGCCAAGAAAATGAATAATAGGAAATGTAGATTGGAGAATTGACCTAGAAGTTATGTGATCAGGTCGGTGTAGTGATAGAATCTCCCAAAATCTGAACTCATCTATAAAGGTTGGAGAAAGTTATGCATTTCGTCGAATATCCGACATATATGCTATACTACCAACATCTTCAATTCGTTTAGTGACTTTATCCATGTCTACATGGAGCACAATATAAGTGTAGACCATTTACCCAAGGAAGCATTGAGGAATTTCTCCTTCTCGTAACTTTTAAAAGGAGAAATCATTGAGGAAGGCATGATACAGTTAATTTAATATATTTTTGATTTGTGTGGCATATTTGTTTTTGGTTCTTTCTACTATGGGATAAATTAGCATCTTGCTTGTTTTAGTTTAGGATATAGATTTTGTTTTCATCCCCTCACGAGTGTGTTTTTTCCACCCTTGATGCCTCCTTGGATAAGTTGTTTAGGCTCCATATGTTATCCGTGTTATATTGTTACTTCAGTCATATTAGGATTGTCGGTTCCATCCCTCCCCTTGATAAATTTTTTGATACTTATGATCTCCACTAGTTAATGGACTGACTTATTGTCAAGACTATATAAAAGTTAACTTTTATTCACTATTGAATATCAAGGAACACCTCTTTTTCTTCTAAAGAAAAGTTACAGAATATTTGCAAATGATTTTATCACATATATTGAGATTCGTAAACTGGGTCTTGTATATGTTTGGGTGAGGAAACAAACTAAATTAAAATAGGTCCACCTAAGAATATTGTAAAAAAACATAGTTTGTATTTAGAGATTATTTGGCTAAAGAATTTGCTATGGAACAACTTGTTAGCTATATCATTTTAAAGGACTATGTCATGAACTGTTATACTAGGGAATTATTGATATTATTCAGGATAATGATATCACCATTATGTCATGATTATAAGTCTTTCCAAGTTTTTGCTAGTATTTTGCTATTATTTGCCAATTTTGTTTCTGTCCATGGTGAACGTAGAACCAAACGGGTATTTGTCATACCTGTCTTCCTTGAGTGAGGAGAGTTTGGGAAGGCTAGAGGAAAGTGAGACATCCAATAGTTCTACAAGGGTTAGATTGACTAGATTTTATAAGATCAGAGGAAAATTCAATAAACGCATGGAATTTTTTCTCATAGGAGGGGATTCATGTTCCTATGATGATGAGATAGTAGGAGACATCAAGGTTCCCTTAAGGTACAAATACCTAGTGAAACAATGGGTACCTAGGGATCTTCCTCAAGTAAACATGGATTTTTGTGTGAATGAGAGGATATATAGAATTGCACCATCATAATTACCTAGATTGGTTGTGTTGCATGGATGGAATAAAGGTTGGATATGGAAGATGTACAAAATTTATGGAGTATGTTGGACCCTCTTACAGCTACAATGATTTTATGCACCTAGTTCAATATACACAAAGTATGCGCAGATATGGGTTGTCGAAAAATTATATACAATTGAAAGACAAAGATCAAAATAAAGGAGTAACATTGTAAATTAAAGGAAGGGAAAAAATAACTGGGAATATTACAGGGTTTATAATTTTAGAATAATCAACCCATAGTTACCCATATTTGACATTTATTAAATCATTTTTGTCTTATTCCTAGAATCCTAGATTCCCTCTCTATGCTAGTTGACTTCTACATGTTCCTAGAAGTCAATACTTGCTAAAATGGGTCATGGAGTGCTTTGGAATCATCCTAGAACCATATTTAGCATGTCTTCTTTATTCCTAATTCCTTAAAGTACATATATGCTTTTTCTGAAAGTTGTCTTTCTTTACATCTGATTTAAGGCATAAAGGAAAAGATAGCCTAATGGAACTTGCCTTGTTTTTTTACCACATCATCCTCCTTTATTTTCTCCATACAAAAGCATGAATGAGTTTTATTTCCAACACACATTATCTTTCCCACTTTCTCTATCTAATTCATGAGGTTGTTCATGGATTTGGAAAGTCTTTTTGCACCTATGTGGGATTTGACTTGTTTTAGTAAGCCTTCTTTTCTACCAATTTGAATAGAAACCTAGTGCTTTCGAATCTCTCATGTAATTATATATTTGAGTTGCCAATTACTTCATATGGTTGGATAATGTACACTTATTCAATACAGGATTAAGTTATGCTCCAATTTCAGTCTCATTTTGTGTGAATTTTGCATGTTTGATTAGCAATTTTGTGAGTGTAATTGATCTATCTCTTGGGTTCAATTTACACATATAAATAGTAAACAACTAGGGTTTGAACTTAAGAAACCCAACTGCATATTCGAGGTGCATGAAGAAAACCGTGTCTTTGTATGTGTCATTAAATCAATAGTTGCTGGGAAAGAACTACTTATTAATTGCGATTTGAATCGTGTGGATACGAACACAGTTAGTATGGATGTGGTACATCCAACAACTTACACAACCTTTTATTAATTATTTTAACATATTTAAGTTTTCTTGTTAGCATATAGTTATTTTTTTATTAAGTTTCCTATGTTGAATTCGTAGGGAGGTGATAGGGGGTGCATCACCCCAACAGAAGGTGAGAGGAGTACACAATCTATGAGGAAACATGTATACATCAAAAATTTATGTTTTAAAATTATTTTAATGATTATTTTGGAGGGGTAAGTCATAATTTATAGTATGTTTTTGATGTAGGGTTCTTTGAGATAGGGAACTTCCCTCACAATTGATGTTATTAGACCTTCCTCAAGGCAGCAAGTATACATAGAAATTGCCATTGTAAAAATTTAGGAAGGAAAAACCTATATATCATTATGTATTTTCAAAAGTATCACTACAACAAAAACTCGATTTAGCATCTCTTTTTGCATCCTTTTTTGCATCTAGACCATATTTCAGTGTATATTTCTTCATTTTTTGCACAAAATGGCGCAATTTCACAGGTTGGTCCTATTTTAGGCATTTTTTGCATCATTTTTCTAAATCTAGCACAAATTGTGGCATAATTTGCACTGGCTTTTGCACCTGGTTATGTGCCAGGTTTTGCATCAGGTTTTTCGACAGGTTTTGAGCCCAGTTTTGATGATTATGCCAATGATTATGCCGATGAAGATGACTATTGTGATAATCATGGTGACAATGACAAATATGACAATGAATATGATGATTATCATCATTTCCATCATCGTCATCATTTAAAGCATATGGGATATGTTTACCATTTAAAGCATGCATAACAAGTGGGATACGGTTACAATTTTAAGCATGCATAACTTATAACGATGATTGAGCACATTTTAATCTTGGAGCTTGTAGTGAAACTTAGTTTATTTACCTCTACCAACACTTTCTTATAAGGATCATCATCATCATCATCGTTGTCATCATCATTTCTCATGGTATTCTCATTGTCATTTTCATCATTACTATCATCATCGTCATCACCATTTAATCACATCATTGTCAACTCCATCGTCATTGCCATAGTTTTCATCATCATTCATGTCATCATCATCATCATCATTTTCATTGTCATCATCAACAACAACATTGTCATCATCATTATCATATAATCACATAATTGTGAATATCATTATCATCAAATCAATTACATTTATTGTGTACACTTTAGCATCCCAAATCAATTACATTTATATTCTCCTTATGCTACGTTGTATAGGTGAAAAACTAGGTGGTTTATATCATTATTGTCAACTTCATCATCATTTCCATTGACTTCATGATCATTATCTATATCATCATCATCATTTTCATCATTGTCATTGTCATCATCAACAAAAACATTGTCATCATCATCATATAATCACATCATTGTGAATGTCACTATCATCAAATCAATTACATTTATTGTGTCCACTTTAGCACCCCAAGTCAGTTAGATTTATATTCCCCTTATGTTAGGTTGTCTAGGTGCAAAAAGAGGTGGAGGAATGAAAATTATTGAAACTCTTTGGCATCATTTCTCATGGATTTCTTAGAAGTTTGGATTTGTTAAGGATTGAAATATATTCATTCACTTATGCTATTGTTTTATATTATATTTCATAGAATCCCTAATGATGAAAATTCATATGGTTAAGATTTGAGAAATCTATAGTTAAAGGGTGATGAAATGTTTTTTTCTTTAAAATCCATTTTTCCATTTGAAATTTCTACATTACTCACTTGGAAAATTACTTTTGTAGGGATTGTGGGTTTCCCTTGGGTTGTGGCTGATGTAGGCCACTGTCACATGACCTCAAGAGTTGAGAAAAACTTGAAAGATGCTCAAGTTCAAGAAAGGATTGGGTAGGTTGTATGGATATGACACTTAGTACCTAGGGATAGCCATGACCCTTACTATCTCATGACATGTATAGACCCTTCCATCTTTAGTATTTAGGATATCCAAACATTCATTTCCCAAGTTGTACAAATGTTTTACCTGTATTTAATTTTTTTTTAAAATTATTATCACATAAATAATGACGTGTTTAAGAACATTGATAAGGATAACTTAACTAACCCTTTACTATGAGTTTTTTTTCCTTCTAATTCAAAAAAAATATTTTCACATAACTCGCCATATATTTAACAACTTTAACAATTATAAAATAACTTACACTTACAATGACTTATTTTCCTTTTTCCTTATATTAAAAAAAACTAATCAATATAAAACAACTCAAAATTCTTTCTTAAACACTTAACTCCAATAATATAGTAAAAATAATAAAAACATTTAGATCTCTTCAACATTAACCCTAAACAATTACATTTAACATAGCTAAAACTTATAAATAATATTGTTTTTAATGTAAATAATAATAAAAACATTACTTCAACGTAAAGCATTACCACTTGATCTTTATTAATTAATCATATTACACTCTCAGGATTAAAGCAATCTTACATAGTGGTGGCGCACATGTTTATAAAAATTACATGTGACCATCTCTATGTTGGACTATGAATAAAAGTAATTCAATATAAGTTAAAACTTAATATATTTTATAGATTTTAGTTTAGCTATATATAAAACATGGAAAATATAAGATTTATGTAATAAACTTAAATGTAAGTAAAAAAATGACGTTAAAGTGGGAAATATATTCCTGACAAAGCCCTAGAAGAGGGACCCCTTTTAATCCAATGTGGCAAACACAACCTCCAAAAGATGCGCTTCCAAAACAAGCCTAGAAATTTGGTTTAAATCAAGGGTGTGAGTCTTGACCTACTTGAATATCCACAAATAAAGCAACAAAGGTGGTCACCACCTCCACATGCAATGTAAATAATGCGTGCTTCTTAATGAAGATCATACTTTAAAATATAAACTTTATAAACTTTGGCATTAACTCCAAACAATTCCATTTATGGATATAGCTTCAAAACCATCGATACCAGTAGCAACCAAAAATATTAATATTCAGAATCCGTCTTCATTGTTGTTCAAGGAAAACCCTTTGAAAACTCCATGACACCAAAAATTTCATGGAGATGGGAGAAGGCATTGCATATTTTGAATCTTCTCAACCAACAATGCTTTGTAGAAGATTCCATTACTTATTGTAGGATTTTAGAGATTTTCATCGAGGCGAGAGCATTGGCAGAAGGAAAATGCGTCCATGGTCACATGATAAAAATTGGGTTCTAACTTGATGTTTGTTTGGCTGCAAAGCTTGTTAGTATGTATGCCAAGTTTGGTTGTATTGAGGATGCACATCAAATGTTTGACAAAATGCATGCACACAATTGGGTTTCATGGACTGGTATGATAGAAGGATATGCACAACATTGTTCTGGCGGAAAAGATTGGGTACTCTTTTGCTTGATGATGGAAGAGAGAAAAAGGATGAATCAGTTTACCATTGTCAACATTCTACGGGCATGTGTGATATTGAAATAGGGGAAACAGGTGCATTCCTACTTCTTTAAAACTATATTTTATATAATTTATCTATTTGTTGTGGGATTATTGCTATGTATGCAAAATGCAGAGATTTACAAAGTGCCCAACAGATGTTACAGAATGCATGAACCAAATGTTGCTATCAAGGAATGCAATGATATCCAGTTATGTGAGGCGTTGGTTTTCATAACTAGCATTTAGTACCTTTAGAAAAATGAAACCAATGATTTACAAAGTGCCCAACAGATGTTACAAAATGCACGAACCAAATTTCCCTATAAGGGAATGCAATGATACCCAGTTATGTGAAGCATAGGTTTGCGTAATAGGTGTTTAAAATCTTTAGACAAATGCAACCAATGGAATTGAAACCAAACCAAGCCGCCTTTTTAGTGTTCTAGATGCTTGCACTGGGATGACCTCATTGGCATATGTCAATCAAATCCATGCCCACATTTTGAGAAGAGGATTTGAATCTAAAATTGTTGTGGGAAATTCCATTGTTGACAAGTATACTAAATGTGAGAATATGGAGTATGTACACCAGTTGTTTGATAAAATGCGTGAACGAGATATATTTTCTTGGAGAAATAGGACTGTAGACTATGGTAGGTTTGGGAGAGGCAGGGATGCGATATAGGTATTTCAAAAAATGCAGCAAGTTGGTATGAAGCAAACACTAGTGCAAAATGAGATATTACTGACCAAGAGACCAAAAATTTTGGTAACCACAATTTTTTTCAAGGGATAAATGACCAAAATTGATAAATTTAAGCTGGCTAACTAAAAAAGACCAAGATACATGACCAATTTTGGTCACATGATAAAACTAAACTAAAAAAGACCAAGATAAATTACCAAATTTGGTCACGGGGTATCTAGAAAAAAATGACCACATAACAATTGGTCATTTATTTGGTCATTTTTAGTTGTGGATCAGTTCAGCAATGAAAAATTACAATTTTGACAATGTTGTATATTTTTCTAAATTCTAAGACTACAATTGGATTCATAGACCCCCTAGAACTTAGTAAATTGCAAAGCCTCACATGTTACAACTCCACTGTTAACACCAAATTAATTATGACAATGTCTTAATAGTAAATTAACTATGACAATGTCCTAGCTGTAAGCTATTACTTATATATTTGAAAATAACTATACAAATATACCTATATACATTTGTTTTTAAATATTTTATTTATAAATAATATTAATTATTAAACTATTTACATTATAAATTAAAAAAAATGTTACTAAGTATTTTTTATTATGTACTAATAATACATATAAAATTTTAAAAAAATATACCAAGTAATTTTTTATTATATACTATTAATACATATAAAAAAATTAAGTTAAATAAATACAAATATAATAGAATTCAAGTTAAACAAATACAAATTTCATTCTATCATGTTAGTGTAGTTTCACAATTTGGTTTTTGGCGCCAACTTGAAGTGGTGGTTGCCAATGTAGAAAAATCTTACATTTCACTCAAGCTCAAGCCCAAGGTGACCCTATTCAAGGCTTTTCAATCTATGGCCATTTTTCCCTGTGTTCTTCCCTCAGCACGGCATTTTGGTGATTACCAGGATGCCACTGCAATGCAATGAAATATTCATTTCATCTCAAATCTTTAGGAAGGAGCCCAATTCAAGGGTTTCTGCAATGGAAATCATGGTATGTTTGATGGGTTCTTTCCCTTTTGTTTAGCTGAAAGCCAGCATTCAGATATTTGGAGCAGTCCGCTGTAGATTTGGGTATTTGTTAGTCCTATATCTCTCTCGTATATATATGCAAACAAAACATAATAATTTCCAGATGGGAACACAAGCCACGAAGATCCATTGTTAGATCGGAACCCAAGTGATTTTAGGGGCAAAGATCGGCCATGGCAGGAGCCAACGATGCCAATGGGCAACTCTTTCAATTTCTCAATCAGCTCCTCAACCAAGTAATATACACAATTTTTATGTTCATGTTCATGGCTATGAGATTGTTAATTTGACAAATTCATTTCATCTCAAATCTTTAGGAAGGAGTCCAATTCAAGGGTTTCTGCAATGGAAATCATGGTATGTTTGATGGGTTCTTTCCCTTTTGTTTAGTTGAAAGCCGACATTCAGAGATTTGGAGCAGTCCGCCGTAGATTTGGGTATTTGTTAGTCCTATATCTCTCTCGTATATATATATGCAAACAACAGATAATAATTTCCAGATGGGAACACAAGCCACGAAGATCCATTGTTAGATCGGAACCCAAGTGATTTCAGGGGCGAAGATCGGCCATGGCAGGAGCCAACGATGCCAATGGGAAGCTCTTTCAATTTCTCAATCAGCTCCTCAACCAGGTAATATACGCAATGTTTATGTTCATGTTCATGTCTGTGAGATTGTTAATTTTACAAATTCAAGGGTTTCTGCAATGGAAATCATGGTATGTTTGATGGGGTTCTTTCCCTTTTGTTCAGCTGAAAGCCAGCATTCATAGATTTGGAGCAGTCCACCGTAGATTTGGGTATTTGTTAGTCCTATATCTCTCTCTCGTATATATATGCAAAAAACACATAATAATTGCCAGATGGGAACACAAGCCACAAAGATCCATTGTTAGATCGGAACCCAAGTGATTTTAGGGGCGAAGATCGGCCATGGAAGGAGCCAACGATGCCAATGGGCAGCTCTTTCAATTTCTCAATTAGCTCCTCAACCAGGTAATATACGCAATGTTTATGTTCATGTTCATGGCTATGAGATTGTTAATTTGACAAATTTATGCTTCTTTCTGCGCTAGTTTACTATACAATATAGGAAGGTAGATGCCACAGGGTTTTGGAAGGATAAGATGATACCAACTAACCGTGTCTACAGATAAAAGCACACGGTTTTTTATCCAAGATCTGTTACATGTTTAGAAATAAGTGAATTCATGGGCTTTGTATTTCTTAGGGTTGTTTTGTGTGACCTCATTCTCATATTAACCTCATTCTCAAGCGCAAGTTCAACTTATATATCCTTGTGAAGTTGATGTCAAAACTTATTAATTTATTATTAATCAATTTTTATCTAAAATGGAGGGATAAGAGTATAATTCTAAAAAAAAAATTGAACATAAAAATATAATATTATAATGCTTTGTAATTATTATAAATACTATATAGATAATAATTATGAATAACAGGAAATGAGACGGGCTATGGAGCAAAGTCTTTAGGGGTTAAACAACTAGGTGGACAATTTTGCTTGAGTTCAAAGCCTGGTTCGATAGACATTTCAAAGTGGTTAGAGCCAAAAGGTCTAGTCCTATGTGAAAAATTTAATGGAGGGCATCTGGCTCAGTGTCTCAATGGAAAATAATGAGCACATTGGTCAATGTAACAAAACTCCGTGCTTAGTTGAGAAAGGATGTGTGGAGGCTTCTCTACCTATCGAACCTGCTAAAGGACAAGTGACTATGTTGACTCCAACCGACCCTATAGTTTATGCTAGGAAGAAAGAGCCGCTACCGGTGAAGGTCCTAGTAGTTGAAATCCTGAGCTATAAATACAATGCATGTTCGATCATTGAAGAGCACGTGGACTCCTCCCATGGTGCACACTCTAGTTAGAAGAGGTCCCTCTTCTTCAGATAATTACTGTGTTCTCAAGTTTTTTTGGTTCTCAGTGCTAGATATGCTGTTAGTTTATAGTTCTTATGGTGTCTATACATTATATTACTTCTCTATGTTATTCAATTGTTTTTGGGTATGTTTTCTCTCTATTGGGAGGGTCTTTTTTTGCTTTGAAGTGGACAAAACAATTAAGGTTAACTTGTACAAACTTTAAGGTTAGGAAATCTGAAAAGCTTACCGTTTAAACATATTTTGGCTTTTTTACTTTTTACAGACTTGCTTTATACAATGCAACGTGAGGTTGAAAATTAACCTCAAAAAAATTCTTAGTTTTTATAGTCCAGTACTCAATAACAGAGTTTTGAATTAATGACCTTACACAATTAGTATCTTAACAGTACACCAAATCACCTTCTATTCCATACCCCATGGGCTAATCTCACAAAGATTCTTTAATATGTCCCTCATATATTACCTTATCCTATGTAGATACACATCAATGCTATATTTACCCTATGGCTTCAACTTTACAGAGCTGATTTTCTTTGGAAGAACAGAGGAAGTCCACATATCTAAACGATATCATTCAGCTCAAATTTAATATTGAGACGCAACATCTCATATTACCATCTCATTTTCTCTCCATGGAAAGGCAAATATATAAAACTTTGGCTACATCCTAGCTGCACACAGTATAATGTTTAGCTGTAGTGTTGTTTTTCAGTAAGTCTTTGATGTCCAAGTGTCCACGGTCCAAGGAGTTATCTGTCCATGCATACTACTTTTGGTTCGTTACTATCTTTGGAAGGATTTAAACGACAACATTCTTTCTCAAATTTGAAAGGTCTTTTCACTCTTGGTAATTGACAAGAAAAACTTGCACATAACGATATGTCAATTGTAAATTCCACTACGAAATTTGGTCTCTTCTACTTGTTAAGTTTTGGTAGGATTTGGACCACCTTATCTGTAAATTTATATACATATAAGAATTTTAGATAATTATTGTGAAAATATGGGAACCAAAAGTGTTGATCATTGATCCTTAGAATTTTAATGATCTAAGTTTTAGAACCATGGAGACCCTCGCAATTAACAAACTTGAAGGTGAGTGCTATATAAGAATGCAATAGTGCTAGTTCCTCGAAATCCTGGAAAGTTCTGCAATTTTGCCAAGCTTGGCGAGTTCTTTGTGAATGCAATGTTGTGATCTATAATATTGGCAGTGGTGTATATCGTCAATGCTGAAAGAAAGCCTCAAGCATGATGGATTTTTTAATTTTAAATTACTCATTTGATATCTTGTCCACAGGTGGAAGCTGAAACCAATCAACCAGAGACTGAATTGAGATCGAAAATCAAGGCTCTTGAATTAGAGACTACTAAAGTACCTTCAATATCATCGAAGCAACCAGATGAGGTAGGGCATGACTTTCCTATTTTGAATTAGCTTCAATCAATGATTCAGCCTTTATAAGGGTTTCAGTTCATCCAGTTTTGACTTTTTCTTCCTCTAGTGCATTTTACGATCTAATATTAAACTTATTCTCTATTCTTGTAGCTTGAAATAGCCAAGGAATTGGACAGGATGTCAGCCAAGTTAGAATCTATTGATGAACTATTGTCCTCATCATCTGCAGTAGATCTACAAGTACAGGGCCTTTTAAGTGGAACTGCGGATTTATGGATGCCTGTCATCACTGCTACCACAGAGGAGCATCAGGCATTTGCAGCAGCTGTAGAGGAGCAAGACACTTCAAGAAACAAAAATTAACATTATGTTAAATCTTTTGGATTTCCACCATGTAGAATTTTGAGGATGATCTACACATGTTTTGAATGGACTCTCCATCTATCTTCAAGATTGCTAAGGCATCTCAGTAGTATTAATCAAAAGGTATTATTACATATGTTCAATATATAAGATGCTAAGCCATCTCAGTAGTATTAATATGAAGGTGTTATTATATCTGTTCATGGGCTTTACATACTTAAGTATAAGTTACTTCATGGGATTTACATGCGTTATTAAAAGTATTCTTTCATAGTATGATATTTATGATTTGGAAATTGTGCATTTTTTGGTTAAACTAGATCAAAATGTTTAATTGAAGATGTATTGATGCTTTCTGGTTCACCACAAGGAAATTGATTGCACTGTGCTTCCTATCCAAGGAAGCTTTTTACAAATTCCATTCTTTGCCAAGTCTTCCTACTCCTTAATCCCCTCTTCTTTCATTAAGGCATTCAGTTAAAATATGTTCTTACAATCTTCTGTTTCTCTATGTGATGCTGAAAAATGGGATGGACATTGCTTTAACATTTAAATATGTGATATGGTGCTTGATTTGATCACCTTCCAGCAGATGGAGGTAATACCAACATTTCTTGAATTTGTTTCATGGCTTTAAATTATTCAGTTAGAAAGGGAATAAAATGGGAATTGCCTCACAGGGGTGATGCTCTTTACTCTCAATTTTATTTGAATCATGGAATTCATAATCTTGGTAGAGTTGTTAATAGATCTGCATTTCCACGACCCAGGCAATTTCTGGTTGATAGAAAACACTTCCTCTCACTAGAGATATTTCTGGTAAGACCAAAATAATCAGCAGAATGTTGGAGACGAGTCATACCTAAGGGGAAATATTTCTGGTCACACGAGGCTTTCCTATCAAATAGAAAATGCCTCTTGTAACTATGTGACATGTAATTGACCTAATAATATTATAATGTTAAATGTTATCGTAAACAGAATTTATGGCCATTTTGGTAATAGGTATGATAAAATTTAAATATATAAATAGCTCCAGTACATCGTATCTTCATCATACTTACAAATAGAATATAATTACTATCTGTAATCATTTTTGTCATGACTGGGTCTTAATGCCTTTATGGATCGTAGTGATTCTCTGATATTCTGCTAGTGGTATCAGAGTAATATGTCCTATTGTGATGCTTCTAACATTGTTTTTCACTTCATTTTCTTCTGTTAGACTCCAAGTGTCACATCTATTCTGTATTGATCTTCTCACTTCCCTTCAATTAATTTTTTTGCACTTTTTGCTTCATATTTTTCTGGCATTCTAGAAACTCTTCTAACATTACATTACACTACTGCCACAAACCAGGAGTTTTGGTGATGGTTATGATAAAAATATAAATACCTCCATTGCATTGGATCATCATCATACTTACAAATTCAATATAATTTCTATCTGTAAGCATTTTTTGTTGTGACCGTGTCTTAATGCCTTTATGGATTGTAGTGATCCTCTGATATGCTTCCAGTGGTATCAACATATCATTTCACCATGCTTCTAACAAGAATTCTCGCTTGACTCTCTCCTGTTCACTTCCTTCCAATTCTTTTTTCGCACTTTATGCTTTCGTACTTTTCTAGCAGTCTAAAAACTCTTACAACACTCCATTCAACATTCCCACCACAGCCCTGGATGTGCTGTGGAGAAGGGTCCTACCAGAGGCTCCTAGAAGTGCAACAGGAAGAGTGATGACTGACTAGTAGATAGCCATGGTTTTGGGTTACATCCATGGAGGGTTGGTAGTAGGTACTGACTGACTTGGCGTACTCTAGGTGGCCTTCGAATGCTGGAGAGATGAACCAGACCTTTATCCTTGTTTTCATATTGGATGATGAGTTTAGATCCATGAAGGGAGGGTTGTGGAGGTGATGCAGGGGGGGTCATGGTAGGCTCCCCAAAAATTAAAACTCTTTGTGCAGCAAAACTAACCATTCTCCTAGTATCATGGCACGGATTACACACGGAAATAATCTAATGTCCAACAGTTCTTCAAAAACTCTTCGCTCTTTGTGGGGCCACATACCCTTGGGTTACCTTCATTCTTCAGTCGATGCTGCTGCATGTGCATCAGACTCACCTGATTAGCAAAATGAAGCATGGCGTTGTGGTGTTTCTGCATCCTTCTCTCCTTTTCTTCCGCTGCTGTCTTGATTTCTTTTTGTCCCTGTTCATTTAGTTATGTAGTTTTCTTACCACTCTTTCACAACATCTACCCAGTATTCATTTTACTGGAGTTGGCACTCTCTGATAACGTCTAGCCAAACAACCTCTCTCTATTGGAGTTGTCTTCCTTACAGCATCTACCCAGCAATCCTCTGACTGTCAGAGCTATCTTTCTTACAGGATTCAAACCTGCAGTCTTCTCTTCTCATCCCTCTGTGTTCCCTGTGTCTCTTCCTTTCAGTAATTTTATCACAATACCATCTTCTTTCTGAGAGATCTTCATCTCTTACCTACAGCTTCAGGATTCTGTCTTCTCTATCGGTTTGGCAGCAATTTCACTTGGCAGTCCCTTCTAAGTTCTTTCTGGTTGTCTTCTCTTCAGGTTCTTATTGTCTCTCTTTCTCCTCTTTCCAGTGATATTCATGATCTGCCACCTTTGACATAGGGCGTGTGGCAGGCCAAAACAAAATCAAAACTCTGTATAGCAAAACTACTCCAGGCTGAACTAAGATGGTTGAACCCGTTCTCTTATTATCCTGGTAAATTACATAGAGCAATAATCTACTGTTTGGCATTTTCTCAAACACTGTTTTCTCTTTGTTGGACATGTGGGTTACGGCCCACTGCTATTCTCAGCGATTTAGTCATGCAGTCTCAACGTTATTATAGAAATTCAGTCACAAAATGGGATTATAGTACACAGCTGATCACTCGAGCATTTCCTCTTTGGAACAAAAATTGTCATACAGAGGAAAATGCAACATCCACTACAGCCAGTTGTAGGTGCACACATTGACTCATTTCTCAGTGTGGGAATTACTAATAAATTGATAAAAATGAAAATTCAGATCCCTCTCATGAACTCCTTAAAATTCCAGCTTATCAAAAGAAAGTGAAGAAGCTGCCAGGGTTTGATGAAGTTGAAGATAAGCCTGTTGTATGTCAAGGTATGAATTAAGGAGGAAGGAATGATGTTCATTCTCCATTCTATGTTTCCTTGTTGATTAATAATTAATTGCTTCATAATTGCATGCTGGACTCTAGTGCTGCATGTAATGTTATTCCTTTGAAAGTTATGAATTAGTTGTGATTTCAAATTACAAGACCTTACAGAAATTTATGTACCATAAATTCTGTTACTTCTTAAACCCTCACTTTTAGTGTTAAAGTCCAATCTCACAAGGTGAAGAGCCAAGAACAACTCAAAGAGGTTATCCACTGTCACTTTGATAACTCTCACCTACTCTTTAGGTTAATTTTCTCCCCAACACAAGGGATTAAACCCTAATGGCAACCGTCTAGGTCTTAGATATGGATTTTAAAGGATTTATTAGACTTTATGCCAATCTGGATTAGGTGGTTTTCAATGGTTTCAATTCCAGATTTATTGAGGTGCAATAAGCAGCCCACTTATCAACTATTCAAGGGTAAATCAGGGTGATCAAATGATTATGATACTTCACTGTTGAAAATTACAGATTTCATTAAAAGAAAATCAATCCTATAACAGATAGAAATAGTGAGATCTATGGGCAAAATTACAGATCTGAAATTTCTTTTTAAATTGTCTTTTATTGTAGACCTATAGGAGAGCAAAGAAAGAGATAATGAATTTTTAAAGAGGATGGAGAAAGGATTAGTGCCTGGCAATATGTTGGCCATATGGGGTCATAGAGCAACAAACAGATTTGGATTCATCTTATGGGGGCAAGAGGTTAATAACTGGATAAAGGATAAGGTCTAGTAAATTTAGTGATTACCTGGAAGTTGATGCACTATTAAATTACCTATTAATGTACTAAGATTATTTATTAGTAATTTTTTATGACTTCCAATAGATCCTGTTGGGTTTTCCAAGGACGATGCTAAAAGATTAATTTGATTTCTTGTCAAAAGTTATATTATTTTATATTTTAAAGCATCTGCTGCTGTGAAATGGCCTCATGAAAAATAAAGGGATCATGTAAAAGAGATTTTTTTAAGAAAATAGTAGATATGCTTTTGAGAGAGGTTTTCTCTTTTAATGGGATGCTCTACATGCCTAATAATAGTATATCCTTGGTTTTGGTATATCTGGTAACTTCATAGTGATTGAGCATGTGGGCACCAGTTTGTGAATGCCTTCTGCCAACCATTGGAATATGCCTACTTCATATTCAATGCAAAATACTCAAAACACGTCATAATATGACGAGGAAAGTTTGTTTAACTGACCTTTTGGAAAGGTTGTATATATGCTTTAACTGTCCTACTTTTGCAGCTTGATTGTTTTCAATATGTTTGTGACAAAACATGCTTCCAAATAGTGGTGGATATAAGACAGTGCAATATTATTTTCTGGAATTTCTGAAAAGCTGCGATGAAAGATTTTTGCACGGGACTGAAGCAGGGTAACTGCAGTGAACAGGGATAGGATCAGACAACTCTTAGACATGATATGATAGGGCGCCAAGCATCATTTTTAAAGTGTCACATATTAAGAGACTATTTGTGGACTACATTTTTAAGTTGTTTTGATACTCTATGACGGAGTTAGCT
>LPNX010258200.1:450140-540156 GCA_001517045.1 Pseudotsuga menziesii
ATCCATTTAGTCAGTAATTAGAATCTCATATTCCCCTTCACGTAGAAAAGTCATCTCAATTTGGTTTCTTCTCCCTAGGTGAAATTTTAAAAACAAGACAGATGGGTGCAGTGTAACATCTATGAAATGAGTTATAAGAAATATATTTTAAGTCCCAGCACCATGATATACACCGTTTGGATTGACTCGTTGATTTTGTTTTCACATAGTCTTTTCATTGAACTTCGTTATAACTATTCTAATAGCCACAACTGTGATGATTGAAGGTTTTTGTAAGCCAGCTGGTGCAGACCTCTGAAAACTTATGTTAAATCGACATTTTTCTGGATTTCCAAAATATATCATGGTATAGTCACAGAAACATCTCTGAAAACGACAAAAAGAGGAAGCAGTTAGATTACATTTCAACCGAGACAGAATCCATATTTCTTAGTAGAGCAGAAAAGGCCATGGCCTAGATGAGACTGGTGGTAGGATGAGACCAGATGCTAATCAGCGTTGTCATCTATGTTGGTTTCATCTCTATCCTTTTTGGCGGCAGTGTCCCCAATTTCTAAACCATGCTGTTTTGGGTGTATCCTGCAGGAGGCTGGACTCCCTTTCGAGTCCTTAACATATGTGATCTTTCTCCATACCTTGTCCATATATTTTTCTAGATAGATCGTGGTGTTTTTCAGCATGGCTTCCGTATCTTTGCCCAGTTGAAGTTCCTCATGGATTAGTCAAACGTATGTTTTCATCGTTTCAGGCCTTTCATTATTCGTGAGCATGGTTAAGAAGGCCAATTGGATTCTTTAGTTCCCACCACTTCTTTACAGTGATCCTTGGGAAACGTTGCTCTTGCTCCATCATTTATGCTATCTATCTTTGGAAACTAACATCTTGATCCTTATGATTCAGGTATGAATAGGAAGATATGAAGAAATATGTCCTCCATCTATCAGTACTTTCACATGTGTTTTCAGTACCATCCTTAAAACTGGTGTGCACACAAAATTTGGAGCTTTGATTGCTCACAACGGATAATGTTATTGATGTATTACAACTGGCAAGATTATGTGATGCACTGCACTTGAATCTGTTATGCATGCGCCTTATTGTGAAGAGGTTCAAAACTGTTGCCAAGTCAGAGGGATGGAAAGTGATGAGACAGTCTAATCCTAAGCTGGAGCAAGAGATTCTGGAATCTGTCGTTGAGGCTGATTGTGTGAGTAGCTAAACCCAAAATTTATTACATAAAGCATAGAGGTCTTGCATCGTGCTCAATATCTATGAATATGTCTATAAATTGGTGCCCTACATAGAGTGTCCTTAAAGGATTTTGCTATACCTCTTTAATCCTTTGTTCCATAGAGTGTGTATGCCTTTTGGAACTTCCATGAATCTTTGCTATTAGGTTGAATGAATTGTGGAAATCTACATATCTTACTAATGTTGTTTTGGATGAATGTAGGTTTTTGCAATTGTACTACTAAACCTTCCTGGAATACTATTCTTTTCGACATATACATTACTTGTCTTATTTTGGGCAGAAATATACCATCGGGCAAGTTAGCCTTTGTTTTAACTGCCAGCATCTCATTTTGTGACTAAATTTCATCCTTGCATGATTGGCTAAAGCCTAAAAGTGATGACTTTTTTGGCTGATTGTGATGTTTATTCACAGGCACGAAGCTTACCCACTGAAAAGCTTCGACCAGCCTATTTTATTATAAATGGTGTAGTTTATTTTATTCAGGTAACTTCTACGCTGTTCTTTTTCATAGTAGAAGACTAGTAAGCTAGCATTGAATTTGAATTTATCAGAAATCATTTGCTTTACATCTTATGGGTTTTCTATTTAAATAGTTCAAGTTGAACAAATCAATGCCTTATCTTTTCAGATTTGCATTTGGATATACCTGTGGATTGATGACAGCAATGTTGCGGAGGCAATTTCAAAACTGTTTGTTGCAGGTTTTGCTTTCTATCCACTATCTGAGTAATTTTTTAATATGCATCGGGTGTTTTATGGAAGACTTTTTTAGTTCCTCTTTAGGGGGGGATTTTATATCAGTTTTCAATCAATTGTAATGCTTTTGATATTGATATGAGATTCAAGTTGTAGCTTTCTTGTTAAAAATGATGTAGCAAGGAATTTTGTATTGTGTTGTGATTTCAGAGGGAGTACTTTCACTAAGCATATTCACTGTATGTAATCCATGATTTTGCAATTATATCATTTTTTGCAGCATTGGGTTTCCTGCTATATGGAGGAAGGTAATTTAATTTGTCTTTACAACTGTAGGGAATGTCTGGATGCATTATTTCATATTGAAATAGCATAGTATTGGTTATTCTGTTCCATTTAATAGCCTTTTTTGTACAAGTTGTTTTTAATGCTGAGGCGGTTTCCAATTGAGTCTAAAGGGCACAGAAAGAAGCTACATGAGGTTTGTTTTTCGTGTTTGATGACATGGTCTGATATCTTGGAAGGAATTTATTTGCTGCACGAAGTTGGCTTTTTCACTTTTTAAATCCTGTATTTCAATTTCTTAGTTGGGAAGGGGTTAAGATACAGTAAAGTATTTGCCAGCCTAAACAATTGAACAAGACATGTCTTCCACGATGTCTTGTCCACTGCTCAGAATAATATGCTATTACAAATGCAGGGAAATATTCTTTCGTATGGATTGAGAAATTTCCTATTAACATGTTGAAAACATGCTGTTGAATGAAAAATGTATGACTTACTGATCTTGACATTATTCACGACTTGAAAATATGTTTGTAGACTATACATAGTATTTTTCTTAAATGGAATGGTACTAGTTTCAATCTAATATTTATTATTAATCTTTTGCAGGTTGGCTGTGTAACAGCTATATGCTTCACGTGCTTTTTGATAAGGTGCTTTGTGGTAAGGACACTATATACTATCTAAATTCCAATATTCTGGTGGTTTGAATTTAATTTGCCAATCAATCACCTGTTAAGCACACTTTGTTTACTTAGATTTTATTTCTAACTCCTGTCAATCTATTTTCAGGTTGCACTTTCTGCTTTTGATACAGATTCCAATCTTGATGTGATGTACCATCCAATTCTAAATCTCATTTACTATATGGTAATAGATTCTATTTCATGCTCTGGGAAATTCGACTAATAACGTTTATTTAGTATTATGGACAACTGTGAGTCCATAATTTCAATTACTTTTTATTGTGTTAAACTAAGTAATCCGTGCCTACAATTATTATTTAACTCAGTGTACTGTATCTGGCCTTTTTCAGCTGGTCGAGATTCTTCCCTCAACACTGGTCCTTTTCATCCTCCATAAGTTTCCCCCGAAAAGGATGTCAGGTCAGTACCATCCAATTCGATGAGCATTGTCAACTATTGAAGCAGCACAAACTCACCGGAGAGAATGGTTTGGGATCAAAGTATCTACCATCTTTATTGTATTTCTTTATATGCCCATTATGGTGAATGAATGAGATGCTTCTGAATCACATTGAGGTATGAGATTGGTGGTGCAGGATCTGGACTGTATGTCTGAGATCTGTGTGGCTATCTACCTATTTTATGGTAGTTCATTTCTTGCAACTTTTGTAATAATTTTAGGCATTTATTTTTTTGGGGAGTGTATAAACTGAAAGTTATACTCTTGAAATCTCATATAGTGTATTATACACTGCTGTCTTCAGGTCGACGTAGCAGCTCTTTAACATTTTTTTGACAAACTGTTCAAATATTGACAAAGATTTCCAGCATAGACATCGTTAGCTCAAAGAACAGGAAGAGAGATTAAAGTATTCAAGGAAGAGAAGCTAGTGAAATGTTGGTAGTCAAAGATGAAATCAAAAGAACATAGTTTCTTTGACTTGAGCAGCTGACCTTTTTGTTATGAATCTGTGCAGTATGTATCCCTCTGACAAACGAGTTGCTGGAAGATTTACTGGTTGGATTTCTTGTATTTTGATGCTATTTCACTGTATTTTATCCATTGTTTAGTTTTTTTTGGTAGATCAAGTTCTGTAAATGCATAAGTAACACATGGATAAGGTTTGCAGGCTAGCTATTTTTCCATGTATCCTTGGAATGATTTTTAGTAGCCTGAGATCAGGTTTATGGTACCAGAAACTTCCCTGGACCTAATTGTTTTTGGGAGGACAAGGGAACTAATGATCAGATTCTAGCTGTCCTTTGGAAACTACAAAGAAACTTGGTAGAAGTTTCCGCAGTTTTGGCTTGTTTCCAACCCTTTCTGATCAATTTTTGTGTTCAGCCTTATTAAAGCTAACGAATCTTCACCTAGATTAACTGACCACTCGAATAAAAATACCCCAATCCACAGTCAATATAAAAAACCAAAATTCTGTATGACGAAAAGTATATGGGCCAAAAATAAAAGTGGATTGAAATAGATAATTAGAAAGACTTAAACTTATAGCTCTGATTAATAATTTGGGTTTCCATTTTTACATTAACAAAGAAAGCAAGAGACGCTTCAGAAGATAGAGGAGAAGAAGATATACCTACAACTATACGATGCCATGGAAGCACTTGTTCACATATGCAGAGATGGCTGTCAAACAATAGGGCCTCATGACAAGGATTTAGATGAAAACCAAGGGCCTTGCAATTTCCCAGCTTGCAAAGGGCTCGAATCCTTAGTCCGACATTTTGCTGCTTGTAAAACTAGAGTCCCTGGTGGATGTGTACACTGCAAAAGAATGTGGCAACTGCTTGAACTACATTAAGGAATGTGTTCTGAACCAGATATCTGCAAGGTTCCTCTTTGCAGGTATAATCAAACATACAATCCATGCAATCCAGTATTAACCTTTATTGTTTAGATAGTCAATCCATGCTCTTTCAATATAAAACATTTTTGTTATCTTCCAAAAATTGTAGCCTATTTCGGAATGGAATGGGAGGAGTCCCTTTTTAGTTGCCTCATATATTGTATGTGACATTTGCAGATTATGAATACTATATAATTATGGTGCAATTAATTCAACTTGCCATGTTTATATAATTATGGTGCAATTAATTTAAATAAGCCAAACAACTGAATAATTTCCTCTATTGTTAAGGGTGGTTAAACAGGTAAGGTTTGCAGTTATCCATCTCCTTTAACTACAGTGTCGTGTGATGACTGAGATTCTGGAGCTTACCATCTACATTCCCCCTTCTAAATACACATGGATATCAAAGCCACAGGAAGGGTGGCCATTATGACTGTCTATTACAAAAGGATCTGTTGCTTATTTGATATCCGATAAAATTCGACCTCTTGTCAAATTGTCAAGGGCTCTATCTTCATTGCTTGGACATGAAATGCAGGACACAGTGAGGATGCAGTCTTGCATCATATTCTCTGGACGCAATAGAAATAAGCAAAATGAGAATAGACAGGAAATAATCCATGTAATGCTTATGAATGTTCAAGGATTGACACGAGAAAATGTTGCAAGCCATCTGCAGGTATAGTTGAGTTTCTACCATATTTTTACATACCTAAAACTGAATCACCTTTCATGCTTAGATTTTGGATGCTAATTTCTAGATATGTTGTATTATTTGTCTTTTTATGATTCTATTGTTTCTGCAGGTCTAATTGATTTGTAATCTAAATATGTGTATAGCTTTGATTAAACAGAGTAGTCATACTTTTGACTTACATATTTGTCTGAATTGATTAAAATTAAAGCCTTTTTGATGGTGTGCTTTTTCTTTTTTGAATAATTTGTAGAAGTATAGACTGTACTTGAAAAGGCTTAGCGGTGTGGCGAGTCAATAGGGTAGCATGGGCAATGCATTTGGAGGAGGCAGGGAATCTTCATTTGGTTCTCTTTGCCAAGTAGATGGAATTGGTGATTTGCAAGTTCTTGCTCAATCTGGTCACATGTCTGCTCGTGCTCTTGAATCATTGCAAGCAGGAGTTCTGGGTAGATTAAATGGTTCAGTAGGCTTGGGTTTACCAGGTCTGAATTCCTCTGGAATGCTCCAATTTGCCTCTCTTTTAGGCCTAGGCTGTAATAACAGCATTGGAAGAGCACAAGGAATTGCACCTGTTAACAATCCAATGAATGCATTTCCTTGTTTATCAACTGGACTTGAACTAGATTAGTTACAGCAAAAACAACAAATTACTAGGCTTGGAGATATAGGTGCTCTTGTGGATGATCCTACAGGATTTCTCATGATGCAGTGGCAGTTGACAGCTACAAATAGTTCCCCTATTGGCCTGGGTGGAGGTAGCAGTGGAAACATCTCAGTGCATTCAACAAATAATGCTTTGGTGTTGCAATTGATGCAACAGCAGCAGCAGAAGCATGGAAGGGGTTTGACCACCTTAACCACTGAAAGAACTATTAGTCAAAGATCGTGGGAAAGTGATATTAACATGGTAATGTCTTCTCAACTACCTAATACGAATGGAAATAGTGGAAACTGGGGTAATGGTGCCGCAGTGTCAGTTTTACCAACAAATGCATTTTCAGTGGGTGGCCCTCTAAGTAGTACAGGTTTTGGTGTGCAGAATGTAAGGGAATGCCTTTTAAGTGCCTCAAATGTTGATTGTATGTCAATGGACATTTCTGTTCCTCCAGTTAATTCTCTTGTAGGGCCTAGCTCTCATAATCTTATCCCAATAAATGATCTATCTCTATCCTCTATTAGTGCAATGAACAATAGCACTGGGAAAATAAGCGAAGTTGTGCCATCTGACAATTGAAGACCTAATCTTCCAATTCTTGGTAATATGAATACTGGTCTTAGACAGGGTATGAATCAGATTATAAAGAAAGACTGGCAAAATCATAATCAATATTTTGGAACCATTTCAAATCCTCTATTAAATACTCAGTTGAGTCGGGAATCTCTTCTTAATCAGAAAATAGTGGGAACATATACTGCTCAATCTCAGGGGCAGAACACTGGATTTTGTGATCAAAAGATGAATTTGGATTTCAAACCACCAGTGAACTCAGTTGTTCCAGGGTTTGGTGGACGGTGTGAAAGTGAGCAATCCACTGCAGACAGTCAAATGAAGTTGAGGGAAGATTATCCAATAGATCATGTAAAGATGGAGATTGGCTTTCTCTCTGAAAATTGCAATTCTGGAGATGAACTTATGAACATTATCTTTAGACAAGTAAGTGTGTTTTTACGAAGCCCTCCTGAGATACAATATAACATTCTAAGCTAGGTCTCTTAATTGTTCTTTTTCTTTATGGTTATTGATGAGCATATACTAATACATTTTGAAAAAATAGGTTTCAACTTACATGGCTTGCAGTCATAGTAGTCTGTTATGCTTTTTTTGGGCACTGATTGAGCCTGTGTTTTTTCTCTTTGGAAAATTTGACTTGTATTTTTTTCCTTAATCTAGTTTGCTTATGTGGATTATTTCCTAGATCTATGTTTCTGTGAAGCGGCTTGTGTTGATACAATATATGTTTGTTATATATGTTTAACATGCCAGTATTTTATTGTGTATTAAAAAATTCACTTCAGTCAATTACTGTGAAGCACAGACAGCTGTCCTTATTTGTTCTTTGCCTTCCATTCCCTGTTGCATGCTTTCTCTCTTTCCTTTCTCATGTCATAATGTTGCATGTGGCAAGGTGGGTTTGTACTAGTGGTTAGGGGGTTGGTACTCACAAATTTAATATGTTGGACTTCAATATTATACATCTCAATGTCCTTGTAACTACAGCTAACTATATACTATAACATAAATAATTTCATTTGCACTACTAACAAAACCCCATATTTTGATTGAAGGAAAAATTTAATCTAATTTACTTTGTATGAAACTACCCATTTTCTACCTAAGAAAATTCTATACACAGAATATAAGTTAGAAATATAATTTTTAATTTTGGTGTTGATGCTGAACACAGCGGCAGCAAAGGGCTTATTTTGCTAAGTTGTTAAATCACCCTAAATATTAATTATTGATGCTTCTTTTTGCTAAAATTCTAGCTATATCTTCCCTTTCCATGCACAAAAGCTTTGCATCTTTGAGGTATGAATTTCTATAGAATGTATTATTTTATTGCCAATGTTTTGGGTGAAACCATCTAGAATCATCGAACCCTCAACCCCATGACATCATTGCAGTTTTATGATTATTGAGGCTGCTGCCATCAAAGATGGCAGTCATGTCCAATTTTCTTTTCTAGGGTGGAAATTTCTTGAATAGGCAGGTCGTGTTACATTCAATTTATTTTCATCCATGCAGTTTCATGGTTATTGAGGATGTTGTTCATCTTTAATGGCAAGCGTGCCCAGTTTTCCTTTTTGGGTGAAAATGTCCAGAATTGTCAACTCCTGTGAAATTTGATTTGTTTATCTATCTGTGGAATGTTATGGTTATTGAGGTTGTTATTCAGTGATGTATGATTTTCATTTTTGGGAAAAAATGTCTAGAATGTCAACTCTTGTGACATTTGACTTTTTTCCATCCATGCAATTTTATGTTTATGGAGACTCATTAATCTTCGATGTCATCTTTTTTGTCCAATTTTCTTTTGTGATTGGCTAAGTGTATTTGTCATGGTGTCTACAGCAGCATGAAGGGATCAGTTTCATAGATTGTAATGCGGGATGTGATGGTTATCCTTTGGAAAGATGCATGTGAAATGGGTTTGTGCTGGGTGGCAAAGAGGTCTGTGCTATCTGAAGCAGCTCAGATATGGTGTATAATTAAGGTTCTTCGGTTTTTCTCCAATCACTTGTAATCATTACAGTAGATCCATTCAAAGAGGACTTGTTAACCTTCAACCCCTTCATTACTTCTTGTGGAATTTGTACAACTTACAGTTGCTTGCATATGGTTATTTCCCTAATGTGCATTGAGCCAGCATTTCCATATTTTCTACATGGCTCAGGTTTGCCAACACTAGCAGACAAGAAGCAAGATGAATGATTAGTTGTAGGAGACCAATTGCAGAGTTTGTAGATGATTAGGAACACTCAGAATTGGTCAAGACAACTAGAGATCATCTGGAATCTAACCAAGTTGACTACTGTTTCAATAAATTAAAAGCTAAACACTCTTTCGTTTCTATCCAAATATGTCCAGTATTAACCTTTATTGTTTAGATAGTCAATCCATGCTCTTTCAATATAAAATAGTTTTGTTATCTTCCAAAAATTGTAGCCTATTTCGGAATGGAATGGGAGGAGTGCCTTTTTAGTTGCCTCATATATTGTATGTGACGTTTGTATATTATGAATACTATATAATTATGGTGCAATTAATTCAACTTGCCGTGTTTATATAATTATGGTGCAATTTATTTAAATAAGCCAAACAACTGAATAATTTCCTCTACTGTTAAGGGTGTTGAAATAGGTATGGTTTGCAGTTCTCCATCTCCTTTAACTACAGTGTCGTGTGATGATTGAGATTCTGAAGCTTACCATCTAAATTCCCCCTTCTTGTGGTTTAGTACCTTAAATATTTTTTTAGGTGACAAGAATAGTATATCCTCTTACTTGGTTTGCTGCATCTATTGGTACAATGCAATTTCTTTCTCCAGTTATGCTATAATAGTTTCTATCTCTTGTAGGAGATAGCCCCATGGGAATTGGCACTGCAGACCAGGCTAAGTATCAACATGTCACAACTACAGAACATGGATAGTGAAGGAATTGGTGGTTATGGTTGGGTTGGACACTTTCTTGTGATTTCTGAGCTCCAAAAACAAGTGTTCAGTTTATGAGAGGCCTTAAAGCTCATGCCTTGCAATGCATCAGCAGATTTAGATGAGGTATATTATTGCTCTCCTATGTCAGACAATATAAATTGGTAGTGTTGGTCTCTAGATATTTTAAAGCTATGATTGCTTAGACTTGGCCTGAGAATTTGTTGCAGTAGTGTAATTTTGTTTTTCATCTTGATTAGAAGAGTTGTAAGTTGTTTCCACCAAAAATATATATTGATTTTTATTATAAAACCTGTTAACATGTTTATTGTAGCTATTATTGAGCACCATGGAAGCACTCCATAAAATACGATTCTTCTTTTCAGTTCACCTTCTCTTGTTCCAACAAGGCCAGCTCATCAAGCGGCTTCCCCTAAGGTTTCACTTCCCTCTTCTCTTTTGATTTATGTTTATTGCATGTTTGGGAAAGTAGGTTTATACAGCTTTTCTCACATACACAAGTCATACATTTTACTTTTTTGTTGCACCAACATTTCCAACTTGTGTTTGAGTGCATTTGTTACACTTTTGCACCAAATCATACATAGCAGAATGGAGACTCCACAGGTAAAGAAATCTATTATTTATTCTTTTGGGCGTTGGATTTGAGACTTTCTTAAATCATTAATCAGTTTCCATAGTTTTCATGTCATTCATTAACCACATGACATATAGGGGTGAACTCCTTCACATATTGCACTATGTATACAGGTTTCTACATGTGCAGTCAAGCATAATTGTTTTGTGGATTCGTTGATTATATTTCCTGTTGAAATCCATTTCCTGGTTTAGAGCTGAGTTTTACTTTTCTTAGGTACTAAATAGTTGTAGATTTAGCCATTCAAGTTTAATTTTAACCAATTCTTAAATTGAATTTGTTAGATTAGATTTTCCTATTTTGCACATGATCTTGGTTATTGTTGTTAGTTGTTGAACAAGATAAATAATTTGCTTCATTGTTTTTTTAATTTACAGTTCATTGTTTTTCTATTTTACAAGTGATTATTTTTTATTGGATTTTGTAGGAGTGAGCTTAACTTATACGTGGGCCATTGAGTATGAAGAGCTCGCTACTGAGGATTTTCCATTCCATATGAAGAGCCTGATGTTGAGGCTTTCAAGATGCTAAGTGTGGTTTTGAAGCTGCTGACGTGGGATTTAAGTATGGTTTTGAAGCTGTTGATGTGGGATATAAGTATGGTTTTGCAACCAAGTGCAAGTATGATGGTTTAGCCATTGTAATATTTTGAAAAGTGATGGCTTTCCCATAAAGTTATATGGAAATTAATATGTGCTTTTGAGAAAACTCATATTTATTGTAATACTTTTGACATTTCATATAATATAATTTGTGGTTTAAAACTTATATATATGGTTGTACTTTATATTATTTATCAATGTTGTTATTATTAAGTAATTAATATACAATTTTTTGACCTTCAGCATAGTATGCATTTTATTGTTCCTGTCTTGGTTTGAGTCCACTTTGCTAGCAAGTCTTGCTCTGGATTATCTGATTGTTGATCACCTCCGATACTCTCAGTATTATCTGACCTGTTATAACAGAGATGATGAGAAAAGTCTACTATGATCAGACTTTAGTTCCTTCTATATGGATGCAACAGTTCGCATGATTACATTTGTTATTTTGTGATGCTCTGATTGCTGATTATGCTCAGACATTTGATGCTATGTAAATGATGTCTTTTGATTCTTTTGAATAACAAAGGCTAGTATTTTTTCCTCTGAAAACTAATTAATATGACATTACATGATTTACATGTGTATTAGATTTTATTTACAAGTGTTGTAATTAATTATAATGTGACTGCATAATTCGCATGTGTATTAGATGAGAATAAATGTATGATTCTTTTTTTAATTTAAACATAATATCATATTAAGAATTTATATTGATTAATAATGGACACCATTCAAACTACTAAAATATAATGACCATACATAAAGCGACTAAAAATGACTAAATTAGTGACTAATAAATGAGATTAATGACCAAAATTCGCAAATAAAATGACCAATAATTGAGAGATACTCAACCAAACAATGAAATACAAATGACCAAAAAAATGACCAAAATTTGCATATCAATGACCAAAAATCAGTTTTGGTGGCTAATTTATGGTCTTTTATTACGCGACCAAATTTGGTCATATTCTAGCTTGTCATTTCATCATTAATTTGGTCACAAATGTGGTCATATATTTGGTCATTGATTCAAATATATGACCAAATTAATGACCAAATATATGACCAAATTAATGACCAACCGACAAGCTATAAATGACCAAAATAAAAATGACCAATTTTGGTCATGTAATAAAAGACCGCAAATTAGCCACCAGCGATCACCAAACCAAAAGTGGTCATTGATATGCGGATTTTGGTCATTTTTTTGGTCACTAATCTCTCATTTTCCACTAGTGAAAATCATATTAATTTTTTTGGGGTTCTTGTTGCTTGCAGCCATGCAAGCCTAGTTGATGAAGGTTTTCATTACTTTGATTTTATGAGACACCATCTTTACATTACCCCACAAGCCAAGCATTATTCCTGCATGATGTATCTACTTGGTCATGCTGGGCACCTTGATAAGGCACTTGATGTGATAAGAAAGATGCCATTTGAACTAGATGTTGCTTTGCTTGGTGCTTGTAGAGTGTATTCCAACATTGAAATAGGAAAAATTGCAGTTGAACTAGTTTTTAAGCTTGACCCTCAATGTGTTGGAAATAACGTCCTTCTGTCAAAAATCTATGTTATTGCAAGTAGGTGGGAAGATGTAGACAAAGTAAGAACAATGATGAAAGATAAAATTGTGAAAAGAAGCCATGGTGCAGCTGGATTGAGGTCAATACCAGAGTGCATCCATTTCTTGTAGGAGATCAAACACACCCACAATTTGAGCTATTCTATGCAATGCTGGGTAGCTTGGCTCTGCAGATGCAATAAACAAGTTATGAACACTATGAAATTCATTTAATTCTCATTTGTACTGCAGAAAGATAGGGATCATTATGAGTTTATTCCCCGAAATAGTAAACTCGTATACCAGCAAAGTGGATAGTTGATTGACACCAGCAAAGCGAGTGTAGACTCACGCTGGATATTTATAATGAGCATGTCAAAAAGATATATGTTTGAAAGGTATTTCAACATCAACTATATTAATCAACAAATCCATGGTGGTGTTTTTATTTTCAGCATAAGGCCTTCTTTATATTTTTAATGGCATTGATAAATGTAGTCTTAGATTTTGAATTATACCTAGCAAGATCTATTTTTTCAATCATGTTATTTTCTAACATGCTCAATTTTCTTGTTGTGGGTACAAAAAAAGAGGAATGTGTTCCAACATTCTAGCTTCTTTGTTGTATGGGCCACATTTGTAGCTAGAAAACTTACTATATATAATATAAGATGAAGATATGAAGGTAATCTATCAAGTTCTTTGAAGAGATTTAATATTTTTTTGGAAAGATAAATATCAGGGTTTAGTTCAATGCATTAATAGAACTTTATTGTGAATTTATTCATTTATCTTTTTGATGCACTCAATTAGGGCTTGTTGCAACTCTAAATGATTGTGCATCTATATATAATTTTTGATGGGATTTTAGTTGTACAAACACTATGATCAAGGTTTGGAATTTGTGTATCGAGGTTTCCACAATAGTCACATTGTAGAAAATTTATGGGGTTAAACTTAATTGAATTTTAAAAATTCTTGACATTTCTAATGGACACTCCATGGTCCACTGATCATTAGGGAATTCATATTAAGCTTTGATATTTTAAGCATTTCGTCTTTCCTCCTATTAAATAATAATTTTAATCATATGTTAATTTTTCTTTAAAACGGTTAACCTACTTGTCCCCTATTTATTTCCTTTATAGGATCACTCGAGAGTTGGTTCTATCTATCAAAGATTTATTTGAATCCCTGATGATGGGTGGAGTGTCCCATATTGTCCTATTTTTAGGTGGCTGTTGATTACATATTGTTCAATTTTGAGGTATTTGGTGACCATATGCACTAGCTAGTGAAGAAAAGTGCACTACTTGGAGTTATTCTTGGCTTTCTAAAATCATATTTATCTAGTAAAAAGAGCACTCTACACGGAAGATACTTTTGGTATCATGTTTGTCCAAGGAAACTCCTCTTTATCCAATCATAGAGGGTGCACTAGTTTGGGAGCATCTTTTCCACTCAAACTCATCTTTATCCATTCAAAAAGACAGAGTTGTTGATAGTCTTGTTTTTGGCATGTTTTATCTTTATTTCGGAAGCAAAAGGAGGGTGCACTTGTTGATGGAATGAGCTGAGTTTATTTTTATGCATGCTTTATATCCATGTTATCTTAGGTAGGATGCACCACTTAGGTTATGATTAGGCCGATTTTATCCTCTTTTAGTCATCTTTAATCAACACTTGATAGTTAGGAGGGAATATTTTTAGGTTTCCCACATTATGTTCATGTTTTTAGGAATATTTTTAGGTTTCCCTATACAAATAAGTAGTTGATGGATGCATTTTATGGATTTATAATTATGCTTGGATGTATTTTTAATCAGCTTAAGGGAGGTTCCATTATGAGTGGTATTATCAGTGTGTTTTATCTCTTGAACTAAGAGTGAAAGGAATAAATATGGCTTGATAAAAGAAGAATCAGGTTCACTATCTATCAAAGTTTTATCCGAATCCCCTAATGATGGGTGTTGTGTGACGTAATGTCCCCAATTCTGGGTTCTATTGCTCTACAAGTGGAGATGACTGTTGGGGTAATCTGATGTTACTAGTGAGCTCATAGCATTAAGAGGATTTTAGAGGATCACTCTTGCCCTATCAGTTTTTGATTTCGATGCAATTTGACCATTCCCTTAATTTGGGAGTAATATTTAACATAATTTAATTAAAGTCTCTAAGGTTGTTATTTTATCTAAATTATCTAAGTGAGCACCTTAGTGTAATAGCTAGTTGGAATTGGGATGGAAATATTTAAATGTTGGGATGATGAAAAGTGACTTCCATTTCTTGGAAATGCTTTAAAGCAAATAAATCACTTTATGGAGTAAAAAGAATAAATTACTAAAGTGAATTTTGAGGAAATATCGAAGACAAAATTATAAAGTCAATTTTTGATTAATTATTGAGCGGGAAACGTGAAAAGGGGATAAAAGAGAAATTGGAGTTCATTCTCTCATGATTCATGACTTTTGGCTCTTTGGATGGAAACCCTCACCCTAACTGATTGTGAGAGGGATAGGGTGATTGTGAGAGGGAAGATCGATCAGATATTTCATTGCACTTGATTGCAGTGGAAATGAAACATGCATACTTGCATACTTACGGAAGATTCTCAAAGTTATTGGTGATTTTGTGGAGGGTGCACTTGAACGTGGGCATTTTCAGCTTCATATATCTCATGACCACCTACAGCTCTGATGAAAAAGGGTCAATTTACTTTACCTTTGCTAATTATATTGTCATAAATGAAGGTGCTACATTTTGTGGGAAATGTGGGGCCATTGTTGTGAAAGAGGTTGCTTTCCTTGGGAGGGTGGTTTGGAGAAAGAAAAATGGAAAACCATCTTCTAGAGAGAAGGCAGATGCCTAGAAGGACGCAGACATTTTCAGTTTCATATATCTCATGACCACCTACAGTCATGATGAAAAAGGGTCAATTTAATTTACCTTTGCTGAGTATACTATCATAAATGAAGGCGCTACACTTGGTAAGAAATGTGGGGTTGTTGTGAAATAGGGTGCTTGGGAGGGCGATTTGGAGAACGAAAAGGGGAAAACCATCTTCTAGAGAGAAGGAAGTTGTTGTTCATCGCTATGTTATGCTTGTGGGAGGACTATTTGTACTACCCACATCACCACATAGTTCAGTTGTGACTTTGGAGAGCTGTTCACTAGCAAAAAAAATTGGTAAGCTAAATACAACCTACAAGTCAGGGAAATAGTGATATTCAGATTTGATTTGATGTGAATAGATTGTTGTTACATGCTAATGTATTTTCATGTTATCCAAATAAGAAATACTCGACATATTTTCCCTTGATGTTAATGCAAAATATCTTATATTCATGTTCAATTTTTTCTATGGATAACCATTATATTGAAATTTGAGAGCTGAAACTTGAAAACAAATACCCAAATCTATCTTCAAACATATCAGCAGTAAAATAAGCATAAAATCAGCCCAGATTTGGATAGGGACATTTCAGTGGTGGGAACTGTTGCCAAACTGTTTGACGAAAGTTATGAACCAAAAAAGGCCTCAACATAAGAGCAGTAAACTCCCTTACATGTCAGCAGTCTAGTGAAGGGATACTACATTAGTCCACATGTCAGTTTCTGTTTGGATGCTGCTGAGGTATCATTGTGTGGGTATTTTCACTTTCACCTTGATCGCCAAAAGGTTATCTCACTCATGATGTAATTAAAAATTTTGAGACTCAATGACTGAATTTACTTTCAAGTTAGCAACAATTGCATCTATCAGCCATTTCTTGATATCTTAATCCATTAGTTCCTTGTTGGTGTTATATTTCTTTGCAAAATATTTATCTATTCTTGAAATCATAGAATGAAGAGTATTTTTGTTTAATAACTAAGCCTCCTTCCTCAATAGAGCTTCCTGATGTGATACGCTCTCATACATTTCAGTCATTAGATTGATTCTCTTCTCAATATGGTCACAATCAGTTACTAGTTCTCTCAGCAATTTTATTTTGTAATTCCAAGCTTCCTGCATTCTGTTCGAGTGCATATCAATGGGTAATCAATATCATTGGGAATGTCTTATTAGTTTTCATTATTTTGTACAACATAGTTAGTGATGATAACATATTTTGATGATTTTGAGAATCATAGTGCAAACGAATTGATTTGCAATAAGTTGCAAATGCGTCTCTATTCTATATTTTCAAAATACCTTGTTAATGGAATCATAATTGATAGAAATTGATTTGGTTGGATACTAAGATTTTATTAAGCACATTAGATATCCTTAAATGAATACAAACTATATATATATTAACCAATTGGTAGACATGTTTCAACGATTTTCAAAAATATCAGTTGGACAGAGAAATCGATTGACATTCTGTAAAAAGACACTATCCATAATCTTGTAGATATAGAGGCCAAGACTATTTCTCTAGTGCATTTTATGAAAATTAGTTCTTTTATCTAATTATGATATCCTAGCACATTGGGTTATCTCAATTGGCTTGGACTCACCAGTTTCAAGATAGAGTTCACTAAGAGATCATGGTTCAAATGACACTCATCAGTGTTGTCTTCTAACTAAATTTTAGAAATTTATAATTATGGATTACTGAGAACATCAAATCAAGTCAGACCATATGTACTATAGCCCCAACCAACCAAAAAAATCAATAAAACATTATTGATTTTGGCATGATTTCCTACAATTTCTTAAGATAGTATGATTTCGTAACTAGAATTTTCCACAAACTTTATAACTCTTCCTGAACAATGAAGATAAATTTGTACTAATGACATTTCCATCCCAACTAGAGAAAGTGAATGTCACTATTAGAAACTTAGAAAGTACAGATGGACATTATTCATTGAAATGAAAGCACAAAAATAAGAGAAAACAGGAAATAAAACGATCAAACATTTTTTCCAAGTGTCTCACAAATCTTAAACATTGCTTGACCAATGTTATTCAACGTTATGATTAATTCCTGTTGTGCTTTAACCTTCTCCTCCTCAATATATATCATCCTTTGTACACTCAGGATATTATCTTTCAAATACTTTTCATCTATCTCCATTGTTTGTTCAAACATACTACAATACTTATCATGCCATTTTAGATGCCCCTACTCAGTCAGCTTAAGATTAGAAATGATTTTCTTATTGTTTTCAACCAAAGTTGATTTTATCCATGTCATGGATCCTAATTTCCACCTTTTCCCTGTAAAATGGTTGTCTCTATCAATCGAAGCATCCCCTTGATTCTCGAGTGATGTCTCAAGCTTCATATTCTTATGCAGTGGGGTATTTTCTGAAACAACATTATGTTCAAATGCTCCATAATTAGATGTCGATGTGTCAATAACCATGTCTCCAAGATGAATAGTTTGATTCTGTCCAAAGTGCATTTCCATGGCATCAAATATTTCCTTTGTGAAATTTGCTGGTAATTTCTTATCTATGCGCTCTTTTGTCGTCATCTTCCAGTAGCTCTCATGTTCAGAAACAATACTTCATTCATAATGCCTAATTTTTTTGTAGTCCTCCTGAATATGATCCCACCTTTCATGGCACTGAGTGGTAGTGCGATTGCAACCATTTGAATGAAATTGAGCAGAAGTGCATTTCCATTTCTCAATGGCTGATTTAGTTTGTTTCATGAAACCACCTGGGGATGGCAAATTCTTCTCAACTTGTTTTGCATTGATGGGGGTAAGGGTTTCTGAAATGGTCCATTGAACCCTTCCCTTTGGTTGTTTCTTTTGTGTTATTACAACAAAGTAGAAATGTCAAAAGCATTTGTTAACAGAAAAAAAAAACAAAAAAAAACAAGTGTTAGATGACATACACAACTAAATTGAGAAACCATCAAATATCAATTGATGGCTCATCTCTTACTTCAAAATTTTGGATCATTTTGAAAAGATATGAAAATGTTTCAGTCAATTGACATCTTGTAATCATTTCACTTCAATTTCACTTGACAAATCGGTGCATCCTACTTAACTAGCAGTAATCTTGGCAATGCTGAGAACCACCTTCAAAATACCTCTCTCTACACTAGTTCTCCGGGAAGATGAGACCATCCAAATAAGCCAATCAAAATGATCATGACCTCCTTTACAATGATGGCATATAAGGCTATGGCCTTAATATTCTGAATTAGTAATCATGTATCTCTAGTAGTAAGCATTCTACAAGGGAAGGGTAGCTGCACAAAAAATTGATTATAAAAATTTAGATAGATCCTGAAAAGTTCCTAGCTCTCCTTGTAATTATTCATATTCTGCACTAAAAGAATAATCTTGAAAATACCTACGTAGTGATAAAGATGGAAACCTATCTAAATAGCAACAATCTTCAAATCCTAGAATCTACAAACACATACTATAGAAAAATAATAACAGCAAGTACAAAGGTCTCTGCAAATCCAATAAGAAACATCTTACCTCCACCTTTTTCGTGGTCCAACTCAAGGCTTGCTTTTACAGAGAGAATTACCTACAAGGAATCTTCACTTCAATCCCAACAAGTAAGTATATATAAGAAATTTTCTCTGTTTCTACTCCGTGAAAAAATTAGTAGGTGTCTTAATAATGCAACAAAGGATATAAACTTATTTTTCCATAGCTGGCTGCAATGAAGGCTATGTATCAATTAATGGTGATACCAATTAGTATGCCCTAGTTGATTATGATGGACTGTAATTTTAAATATTTTTTCCTTCGTATACCCTCTCCAATATTTTTTGTAGCCCATGCACTTATTTCATTCATATATATATATATATATATATATATAGACATGCTTTTGTTGTGTGTTGTACTTGTGATATTTTGATGTAACTATAGTATACACTTGAACGTGTTTCATATATATACACACACACGCTTGTGTTGTTTACTGTACTTGTGAGTTTTGGATGTAACTATAGTATATACTTGAATTTGTTTCTTGATTGGTATTTAGAATGCATATAAGTTTATTGATTTTTAACTATTTTATGTATCATGATTTACATTCTAGGAAGTAACGGGTGCTAGCATCCTCTGTGATCCTTGCAAGGTGAAAGGATGGGTGGTCTGTGACTTCTATGAAGGTCAAAAGATAAATGTGCAAATGCAGAGCAAGCGATTTTATCGGCATTGTCTCTCTTGTAGAGCCGTGAGTTTGTTCACATGACTATGTATCTTTGTTTGTGTATTCCTGCTTTTAGATATTTGGATGAATGAACTTGCATTTTGAAAGCCTCTTCTTGCAATGGATATTCCCATTTTGTTGTCATGTGAGTGGTCTTTAATATGCCTGGATTCGATTTTTTCTCTTCTATGTGGAAAAGTAGCTAATCTTTCATTCAACCAGAAATAATGCCTTAGTAATTAAATGACATTATAAATGTGTAGAGTGATGCTTAATTGTCTTGTAAATATGCATTGAGATTGTTTGGAAGATGTGTTAAATTCCATTTCATGTAGGGATTTGCAGCTCAAGGAAAGACTAGTTTTAAATTTTGGTGAATAGAGTAAAGTATGGATGCTCTAAAGCACTTGAGGCTTAAAGTAAAGAATACTATTGTCAGGAAAATACCAAGACTATCCAAGGTGCACCTCTGATGGTGGGCATTTTCTCGTTTGAGCTAGGAGTGTGGCTCAATTGTCTGATATTTATTCATGTTGTAGTTGCACATCATATTTGCGTTGTTTGAATAGTAAAAATTTATCTCATCACTTTAAACACAAATCGTGAACTTGAACTCTCACTAGGAACAAGCCAATGCATACCCCAGAATCTCCAAAGAAAAAACAAATTTGGTTTACTTGAGAATCTGAGATACCAAGTTTCTTGTCCCAAAATTAGAAGCAATCTTTACAAAATCTCGGTAAAGAGATTATAAGATGCATTTTGATAAGACATGTTTTTGATAAAATTCAGTCTACCCCAATGCTATTTTTGGATAGTAGACACCTAATTGCTGATGTATATGTCTAGGAGAGATCATTGCTTCAATAGAGATGGGTTTTATTGGAGAAGTGGAAGGGTCTGATGAAAGTAAAAGTAAAATTCCAAACAAGGGGGTAGTGTTCTATTTCTTTTAGTTGGATGATTCAGTATGTAATAAATGTTCATGATCACCTGGAGCTCAAACAGACATGGAATCATATTTTATGTTTTTTTCTTCATGGGAAAGTCTTGCAGCACTAACACCAATGTAGACATGATCTGTAAATATGGGACTTATATCCCTCAGGTCTCACCAACATGGCTTTTCTGTAGAATTGAAATTTGGTCTCTACTCTTAGAATAATGTAGGGTTCTCTGTTTTCAGAGTTGATTCCAAGGATTCTGTTCTAGATTGGTTCCCTGCTTTAGGTCAGGTTTCGAGCTATTGAAATTCAAAACCAATGCTAATCACCAATTCCAATGCACTCTCTGCAATGGGACATTCAATTTGTCAAAGCTAAGGTCAAAGTCTCCTTGTGCATAAGTGGGTAGTATGTATGGAAGGGTTCGGTTCTGTTTACAATTCTCTGTTTCCAGGTCAATTACATCACATACTATGTATTGTAATGCATAATAATAGGATTTGGTTGTGGCTCAACTATATCTCCCCATTAAATATACATTCAAGGAATAAATCCAACACATATTTGGCTCAGTCTTCATTCAAATTACTACCACCAACATTACTCCAAGTCCATCAAGGACCTTGCATCTAGCTAAGAAATGGGTTTTCTCCATCATTTGAATTGGATTATTGTTGTAGTCATATTGGACTCACTAATAATTTCACAATATCCTTTGAATTGAATTCCATTTGTTAGCACATGAAGAATGCATGATAATTCCATTTTGTTGCTGATAAAGTAGACCGTGTTCATTTCTCTCAGCTGCTCTTGGACTGTTAACTTGGGCATCATTCATGTGGGATTTATAAACCTTATTTGTGAATGTGCATACCCTCTCCTAACAGGCCATGACTAAGGTATTATCTATTCTAGCTGGGATGTGAATGTGTTGTCTCTATTCTATAGATAGTGGTTGATTTTGAAGCTGTAGTAGATACAAATTTTGTAGATGGTAGGTATGATGGAGTTATATGCACTTCTTGGTAGATTTAAGAAATATTCCCTAAGTTTATATTTAGTTTGTAGCACTATTTAGTCTGTTGGATGTATCTAGATATTTTGGTGAGAAGTTGAATAAGTTTTCATTTTTATACTACAATATAATCTTAAATAGATGTGGAGGGATCCACTTAGAATACAGACGTTTTCAACTAATGACCCAAAGGAAACTTCCAATGGACAATTCCAACACTATTTGGATGTCTACAATCGAATAGTATTGTCTTGGCTAGATGTTATAGCAGATTTCACCACACTAGGTGAATCACACATTGTATGGCCTTCCCATGTCCCACTGCAGACTCATTAGCCCCTATGGACTACTTTTTGTCTTTTAATGTGTCCTTGATCATCCCTAAAAACATAAGAAAAGTGATATACATGGCGTTTACCCTGATAACCGCATACATACGTGGATATGACCCCTATAGTCGCGTACATCGGGATGTGTGCATAATCCAAATCCTTTTGGAGTTTTCCTTGACATGGATCCGACTCATTCGACTCCTGGACTTCCATATGCCTTGAGATCGCTCGGATTCGACCCTTCATTATCCCTGGTGAAGCTATATAAGGAACCCCTTGGTACATTGAAGGCGGGGGGATAGATAAGAGAGAATTGAGAGTAACGAAACTATAGTCCATTGTTGCCAGAACTTATGCTTCAGTCTGCATCCCTTTGTCCCTTGGAGCACTGTTGTGTTCTTCCCAAGCTGGCCTTTTGCTAGTGAGCTTGCTATCTAAGTGATTGAGGATTGAGGTGGTGGAGGCCCAAGTGGGGGATTCAGTTTCTCCGGTTCGCAGACTTGCCATCAGAGGTTGTCACTTGTAATCTCTGATTTATATTAATAGAAATATCTTTTCCTGTCTAGTAATGTGTATTTGAATGAATATTGTATCCATTGGAATATGTCAAATGCTTTTACATTATTGATTATATATGCTAGAATAGATCTAACACCATGATATATAGTATGCTTGTATTGTTTACTTGTTGTTGAGGAAGTATTATATCAATTCAAGCTAAAGATTGGAAAGCTCAATGGGGATCTACTTCAACCGTCCGAAATAAGGTACGAGGTTCGATCCTTTAGTGTTAGACATTTTATTTCTATTGCATATTGGGAAATATTGATTTATGGAGTCTAGTTGTCTGTTGTGGTACCCCAAGCCATCGGAATTTCTCTCTGTAACAGAATTGGTGACTCCACTGGGGATGTTCCTTGTTTTTATTTGGGGTAGGGGGCACAATGGGCTTGATATTATTGACTTGCTTCTGGTTTCTCTCTGTTTCTATGTCGCATGTTATAGTATGTGTGTCCATTGACACTCCCCTTTATTGGTTTGGCCTTGACCTGCTTTTTACCACTTCCTTCTCTGTATACGCGGGTTTTTGGACAAAAGTCGTGTACATACGTGGATTTTTGGCCAAAAGTCGCGTACATACGCAGCTGTTATTTATACCGTCACGTACATCCTCCCTTTTGGTGAGTCTGATGTTGTGGGAAGTTGATGGGTGGGTTGTGAGTGTGGTTGGGTCTTTCTTGGGTCTGAAGTTGTCTGTTGGATGCTTCTTTTGTGACCAGAGACCATTTGTGTCTATCTTAGGTATAACGTCTATACTGGCATATAGGTTAGGGTCACCACCGTTTGCATTTAGGTTAGGTTAGGTTCACCACCTTATGACCATGTCACCATGACCTTAGGTATGAACCCACTCTATTATGTCACGGAACCTTCTTGATACTTTAGAAGTGGCATGATATGAGTGGTAGAGCCTCACCTTACATGGGTACCCTAGTTAGCGCCTTATTTGCATTTGGTGCCCATGCCGATGTTTCTCCCTTTAGGGTGTGGGAGTCCATTGTATAGTATTGCCATGACATTTCGCAAGAGACTCATACTCCTCTTGATCTTATGCTGGCCATGATCCCCCGGACTCCCTTGTATCAAGTTGTGGATGCATTATCATGAGCTTTGCCTATCTTATTGAGCTTTATGTCGGCTCCTCTGACATTTCGTTTCAGCCATATATCCCGAGCTTGTCTCATGTCTAGCCATGCAGAGCATTTCTTTATATCCTTCGCAGCTTGATTCCCTTTTTACCGGGAGGGGATTTTCCCCCGAGTGTCGATATCCTACACATGTATCCTTTCATTGAGCATAGGTATGTTCCACTTCTTCGAACTAGTTTGTTTTCCCTAATGACACTCATCTCCTCCTATTTTGTAACTATAAAGCTAGTTCATTCTTTTTTCAACCTTTTCAAATAACTGAAAAAGTCCAAAAAATAAAAAAACCAAAAAGTCGGATAAGAAAAGATATTATCTTTGGTAGCTGTCGAGTCGTGTCACCTTCGAACAGAGCACTGTATATCACATCCATTGGTTGGGTTATAGTTTGACTTTAGGAGCTGTACTCATTTATCTGAGTTTATCTCCACCGACTGGTTATGCTTCCAGTCCCTATGGAGCCTCTATTGATGCCTCCTGCATCATAGAGATGTCCCAGTTTGTATATCGAGTCTATGCTTCCTTCATTCAATCACCATACTCCGTTATGCTCTTGTTCGAAGGAAGTTGAAACCTAAGTCAGCCATTCCTCAGTTATCTTGACTTTGCATGTCAGCCATTCCCGGTACAGTTACTGGTTCGTGCACCTTATGATCAAGTCTTCAACATTATACAGGCTTGCTTAGTACCTCATGTTGGATGATGGGGGATGCCCTAATTCCCTCCTTCTAGCGGATTTCATCCCATCGACTTCAGATCATTTATTCTTGGATTGGAGTCTAGAGTCATTTTGAGTGCCTTGAGACTTGCAGTCATCAGTGGCAGGTTCTCTTGCCATCGACAGTTTTGGGAATACATCAATGTCCCCTGATCGATGGATTCTCTCAAGTGTTTGACCTCAACACATTTATTCACACTTTTTAGTTTGCACTCTAGTACCTTGATTCCCATTTTCATTATCGGTGGGTGATATCGTGTCTGTTAGCAGTATACATCAATGACCAGTAATCAGACGATGGACTACTATGTTCGACCTCGACGCCTCTATTCACATAGTAGGACATGTACTCGTAGCGGTGTGTGTAGAATACATTCTAGATTGGTGGCATCTATTATATGCTACCTTCTTGATCGTGCCAGTGTTCATGAGATTTCAGCTCTCGTGACTTGTTCCAGTATATTTCAGACATTTCCAGCCACTATGGAGATCTTGATCTATTGTATATCTTCATCCTTTGTGGAGATCATGGAGATTCTGATATATGTATATTGTACGTGGCGATGACCACATATATGTTATCATGTTTCATGCCTATTCATGGCCATTGTCCTCTTATGTATCCGGGACTGCTATATGTATTTACAGTTATATGCAGAGTTGTATTATTGTACTATGCTGATTGGGTGGATGGTATTCCATTTGGGTACCTTCATCACTCCACTTCTGGGATGGACTTATAATGTATTTTGGCCATCGTATAACCCCTCTGATCTCATACATTAGGGGGCATCTATTATAGCGGATTTCACCATACTAGGTGAATCACACATTGTATGGCCTTCCCCTGTCTCGCTGCAGACTCATTAGCCCCTATGGACTACTTTTTGTATTTTGATGTGTCCTTGATCATCCCTAAAAACATAAGAAAAGTGATATACACGTCTTTTACCCCAATAACCATGTACATACGCGGATATGACCCCTATAGTCGCGTACATCAGGATGTGTGCATAATCCAAATCCTTTTGGAGTTTTCCTTGACATGGATCTAACTCATTCGACTCCTGGCCTTCCATATGCCTTGAGATCGCTTGGATTCGACCCTTCATTATCCCTGGTGAAGCTATATAAGGAACCCCTTGGTACATTGAAGGCGGGGAGATAGATAAGAGAGAATTGAGAGTAATGAAACTATAGTCCATTGTTTCCAGAACTTATGCTTGAGTTTGCATCCCTTTGTCCCTTGGAGCACTGTTGTGTTCTTCCCAAGCTTGCCTTTTGCTAGTGAGCTTGCTATATGAGTGATGGAGGATTGAGGTGGTGGAGGCCCAAGTGGGGGATTCAGTTTCTCCGATTCACAGACGTGCTGTCAGAGGTTGTCACTTGTAATCTCTGATTTATATTAATAGAAATATCTTTTCCTGTCCAGTAATGTGTATTTGAATGAATATTGTATCCATTGGAATATGTCAAATGCTTTTACATTATTGATTATATATGCTAGAATAGATCTAACACCATGATATATAGTATGCTTGTATTGTTTACTTGTTGTTGAGGAAGTATTATATCAATTCAAGCTAAAGATTGGAAAGCTCAACGGGGATCTACTTCAACCGTCCGGAATAAGGTACGAGGTTCGATCCTTTAGTGTTAGACATTTTATTTCTATTGCATATTGGGAAAGATTGATTTCTGGAGTCTAGCTATCTGTTGTGGTACCCCAAGCCATAGGAATTTGTTGTAGTCATATTGGACTCACTAATAATTTCACAATCTCCTTTGAATTGAATTCCATTTGTTAGCACATGAAGAATGCATGATAATTCCATTTTGTTGCTGATAAAGTAGACCGTGTTCATTTCTCTCAGCTTCTCCTGGACTGTTAACTTGGGCATCATTCATGTGGGGTTTATAAACCTTATTTGTGAATGTGCATACCCTCTCCTAATAGGCCATGACTAAGGTATTATCTATTCTAGCTGGGATGTGAATGTGTTGTCTCTATTCTATAGATAGTGGTTGATTTTTAAGCTGTAGTAGATACAAATTTTGTAGATGGTAGGTATGATGGAGTTATATGTACTTCTTGGCAGATTTAAGAAATATTCCCTAAGTTTATCTTTAGTTTAATGTAGCACTATTGAGTCTGTTGGATGTATCTAGATATTTTGGTGAGAAGTTGAATAAGTTTTCATTTTTACACTACAATATAATCTTAAATAGATGTGGAGGGATCCACTTACAATACAGACATTTTCAACTAATGACCCAAAGGAAACTTCCAATGGACAATTCCAACACTATTTGGATGTCTACAATCGAATAGTATTGTCTTGGCTAGCCACCCTACTCCTCAAAGTTTGTTTGCTGCAAAATGCTTGAAAATGGCTTGCAAACAACTTGTAACTCTCACATTAAGCTTCCTTCTCTGTTGGTTGTCTAAATTCCTATAGTAGTCTGAGACTTGTTGTATTAATGCCTTTCTAACAACACTTTTCCTACTTTTAAGATAAATTCCATGCATTTATTGCCATGATATACTCATTTGTATGTCTTTCTTTCTTTGCTCTACAATATTAAAATGATGAAAATATAGTGAAATTTACCTCATTTTTGTGTGATAGTCCTCTTTTTTGTTGTTTACTTGCTTTGTTGTTGGGTAAATGTCACATCCCCAACCCTCAAACTGGTGAAGAGGATGTGACCAACACCACGAACAGCCGGGAAAACAACCCCATGAACATAATCAAAAGAAATCAATGCTGGAATTAAAACTTACAAGCATACACAGATGCAGAATGAATCAACATTCAGCGGAAGCAACACACATACATTTCCAACATAAAACATGTTCATAATAATTCATTATACAATATATTAAGTTGCAGAGAAGAAACAGTCAGCAGCACTTATCTTTCGATAAAGAATCCCGCAACCAGCTATGTCGCTACATCGTTCCACCCAACCATAGGCCAGCATGCTCATCAATCTCTCAGCACACTACCACCCCCGAGTTGGGCATGATTCCTCCAAGGATAAGGGTCAATGCAGGCTTACACATAACCAAGGGACACAATCAACAAACCTACACCACTGGGTTTACCAAGCCATCAACAGATCAGCCAAGCCAGCACAGTCCAAGGGAAAACCACTGCATACCAGCAGCAAAAAAACCCTTCACGGCCCTACGAAGAAGCAAAGACGACCAGGGATAATCCCAAACAAACACTGAGCATAGCTCAAGCCCACAAGGCAACACAGAGTTTTTCTTGGCCCTACCGTGGCCAAAACAACTCAGCTGCACACCCAAACCAGGGTATATCACCATCCCAACTTCCCAATCAAAATGGTGGCAACAATCCACAACCCATAGTGGATAAGAAACAGAACTCCCAGCATAACCATGGGAAACTCAGGCACAGACGTAGCAATCAAATGCCAACCACAACGTGGGAAAGGCAACAGTCCCACAACGAAAGAAGTGAACACACATACATAGTTTGATATGGAAAGAGGACAGACTCTCAACATCACCAAGGTATAGCAGCAAATACCACTCATGACATGGGAAAACAACAATCCCAAAAATGTATCAGCAACCACCACACATGGGAAAACATACCCGATTCCACTCTGTGGAAACACGTGAACGACCAATGATAAGCAGCGCCTCTCCTGGATACGTGAGATCCAACAGAATCACTGCCGGTGAGTGAGGATGAAACCATACCATCTTCCTCTGCGTGAGAGTGAGCAAACCAACAGGAGGAACAAAAACTGACCTCCCTATGCGCGCATGGATGATCAGACCACCGTGGGGAACGAACCGAAAACCGTGAGGATACGTAGTAGTGGTAGAGTGGAGTGAATGGAAATTCGTGGGTGGAGTGGGCATGTGGGAAAAGGACTGACAGTCCTGCCACCCCACTCCCAAAACGATAACTGCCCCAGCTACCCAATATAAGACAATAAATAGGTTGGAAGAGACAAGAAAGGTGGCAAATCAAAAAGGTGGTAACACATGTGTTTTTCCCCCATAAGCTAAGGTTTGACATCCCTCACCCCTTATCCTTTGGAACCATGCCCTTTTCATTCAACGTTGCATTGCCGTAGATGGTTGTGGTTTTATGTTTAATTGATGTGCGTGTTTACATGATGCTGAATTATAATGTGCCAAATAGCACAACATTCCATCGGCAACTATCCCTATTGCCGAAACATACACAACCAAATCGATGGTGTGGATTTTTCCTTGATCTCCTCACCACGATTAATTACAATATATACATCATGCAAACGGGGTCAAAACCGGGGACATTACAGTAAAATTTTATATTGCTTCCATCTATTCTCAAGTGATTATGTGAATATTAGTACCACTCCATTAAAACAAATTTAGTGTAGTTATTTGAGCACCGAATGGTAATTTAAAACAATAAACCTTGTTGATTTTAAGAAGTACAACACTACATGGGATAAACGTTCACTACATAGGATTGAATATTTGCATTGAATCCTCTAAATTTCAAGGTTAGGTGGAAATGAAGCAATTCAAATGCTATTACATTGTTTCTGATGTCAGTTGTTAGGATGATAGCCTGTTTTTCATTAATAAGTTGGGCATTAAGGTGGCATGTTGGACCCCTAGATAACAATTATTATTTATACTAATATGGGGAATTATTTGTTAAAGAACATGCCTTTTGTTTGCATAGCACAACTACATTTTACTTTGATATTTTTCATTTTTACTACTCAGATGGTTATCCAAGAATACATTTTCCTAAAATTTCCAACTGATGATAATGTTTAATAGAACTCATTTTGACTTTTTTTATATTGTGTTATCTAACAAATTGATGTCAATTTTTCAGAGCTGTGAAAAGTACAGAAGCTTGTTCTTACAAGGAAGGAAGTGGAAGGAGAAATATTGACTATTGTGGAGGTCATCCCTAAGAGTGAGTCACAAAGCATTTGGGAGAAGTACAAAAAAGATGTTAAATATCAATGGTATGTCATAGATATTTTATTGTTACTTCTATTTAGATTATTAGTGTTCTTGTCATGTCTACCCATGTTAGGGGTTCATGATTTTCCTTCTAATGGGCATGTTACGATCATCTGTCTGGAGTTGCACAGACTTTTGATCCCTTTCTTTTACAATGCTCATGCTCATACAAAGTGTGTCTAGAGGATGTTGGATATTTCTTACGGATGTTGGATAGTTTCTTGTATTTCTTTTCCTACTAATCTAGAATTAGATTAAACGCATAGAATAAAGAACACATGCATATTCGCATGGCTTAATACAAATAAATTTTGTAAGAGACGCTTATAATCTAGAAGACCATTACTTTCAAGGCTTTTAAGTTTTCTCCTAACTCATACACTTACGTACATCCATACATGCACACACAAAAACTTTGTTGTTGAGTTAGAATCTCAAAACACATAGAACTTGTATTTTTAAAGTCCATGACCTATTGATTCTTTATTCAAATACTATTGTGATTCTTTTCCATATTCCACTATGTGGTCTTGTGTCCTTTGTATTGTTGTGTAACTTTGATTTTGGAAACTTAGTGTGACAGGTCTCAAATTGTGTTGACCACTTTGTTGTGTCTACGACCTTGCAATTTTGGAGGTTTTCTTCATGTGTCCTTTCATCCCCACAACTTTTCTATTTTAGATTCTTGCATTTTTGCAAGATAATGAACTTGCACAATGAAATTCTCTTATTTTGACCTAGATTAGTCCTCCCCTATCTAAACCCCATTTGATCCCCAAATGTAAAGTCGAATGTTGTATTATTTAATATTAAGTGAAAAATTGAACTATCTCCAAAACCCCCACCTCCCTTCGTTCTCTCAGGTTCAATTTTATACAATGGTCTTTGAATTTAAATTGGCACATCTAATTCCAATGGGAAAGAAATTTAATTGTCCATTATTAAAATTGTTGGTATTTAGAACCCCATAAATCAAATTAGTCTTCATCATCACAAATATGGAAGTCATGAATTGTTCATTAACATGCCTGAGATAAATTTCAATTTGAGATTGTTGTTTGATAAACCCCTTTTGAAATTTTGAATAGTTCAAGAAAATATTTGTTCTTTTCTATGTAAAGTTTCCTTTATTCATTCCTTCTCCATGTCTCTTCACTAATTTTTACTTTAAATCCCATTATTCTCTTTTTCTTTTTGTTGTTTTTGTTAGTTCTTATTTCACATTCTCTTCATTAGCTATTATTAAATGGATTCATGAAGCTATGTTGATGAAGTGATGGAATGCCCCTTCAGAATCTCTTGATGGAACAATCATTAGTAAGATGAGAAACCCCTGAACTTCATCTACCTCCTTGTGGCCTTAGCAATTGTGAAAACCGATATGATCATTTTTCCTGTTGACATCTTACTAATTTTTAGATTATAAATAGTGCACATAATATAAATCAACTTTGTTGGTGTTAATTGTTAAAATATTCATTATATAATATATGTTGCACATAGTAGACATCTTCTTTTAGTAACCATTCATGCATTCTTTTCTTACCATCCCATTATTTAACAAAATCACCTCATCAATGAATAACAACATGTATGTAGCAACACACACATCCTCAATTGGTTTCTACAACTATTTCTTAAAAACACCCCTGATTATTTTTCCATATCAAGTTTAGGTTATTAGGTATGCATGAATACATTATGTTGTTCTCTAAAAATCTTTTGCAGACCACTTTAATAGATTGTGTAACTATTTAGGGTATTTTGTTGCCTGAGCATGGTAGATTTTTCTGCTTATTAGTGTGGTTGAAAAAATAAATTCGATTTTAAGCATGAATGTCTTTGGATCTTATTTTCTTTTATTAGACTTACAAATGATGAAATCTATGTGTTAATATTTCTCCTCTTCCTGATTCTTAAATGGTGCTAGCTCAATGGAAGAGCACTTGCTTTACAAGTAGGAGGTTGGTGGTTCGGTTCCTCCATGCCCTAATGATATTGGAATGTATTTCTAAAGGTAAAAAATGTAGTATTGCAAGATGGATACAATATTAGATGCAACACTAAATGCAAAACAAGATGTAAAAGTGGACGTCACACTAAACACAAAAGTGGATGAAAAAGTTGACCTTATGTCAGACGCAAATATGGACACAAAAATGGATGTCATACTAAACACAAAATTGGATGCAAAAAGAGACTCAACACTAGACACAATTAATGACTCAAAACTAGATGCAATACTAGGTCCAAAACTAGATGCAGCAGTAGATGCAAAAGTGGACTCCTTACTAGACATAAAATTGGGCATTAAATTGAGCACAAAATATGGTGTATCGATGGACATAAAACTAGGTGTAACAACAGGTGCAAAAATGGAAGGAACACTTGGTGCAAACAAAAACTTAAAATGAGACATAATATTGGATGCAAGATGGGACAAAACATTGGATGTAAAACTAGATGTAATATCGAATGCAAGATGGGATGCAAAATTGGACACAAAACTAGATGCAATATTAGATACAAACATGGGTGCAAAACTAGGCACAACACTAGGCACAACACTGGGTGCAACATTGGGCTCAAACATAGATGCAAAAAAAAGACATCAACTGGGATGCAAAACTAGGTGCAAACCTAGATGCAAAATACGGCGTAAAACAAGATGAAACATTAGGCACAAACATGTATACAAAAAAATACATAAAACAACATACAAAATTAGATGCAAATGGGGATGCAACATTATAAGTAAAATTAGATGCAAAACTAGATGCAACATTGGGTCGAAAATTGCATACAAACATAGATGCAACGTTAGATGCAGAATTGGAAACATAATTTTATGCAAAACATGGTGTGAAATTGGGTGCAAGACTCGATGAAAAACTAGGAGCAAAATAAGATGCAACATTGGATACAAAACTAAGCGTGAAGCTGGGTGCAAACAAGGACGTAACAAAGGACGCAAAAAAAGATGCAATAGAATTTGCAAAATTGGGTGGAAATAAAGCCGTAACAAAAGATGCAAAAAATTGGGTGCCAAAATGGACATAAAAATGGATGTTAAAAAGGACAAAAAAAAGATGCAATAGAGAGTGTTTTACGAAAATGTACAATAGCACCAGGTTTAGCGCCAGATTGTTCACCACAATTGAGAAAAAATTACACTAAAATCCAGCGCTAAATTCGACGCTAAATCCAGTTTTTGTTGTAGTGTATATACAGTTCGTTTATATAATCTTATCTATTTTCCATGCAGAGTGTTGATCAGGGAATCCAACTGACAATTAATTAGATGACTGTAGTATGTAACACCCTGGTTTTGAGCCCATTGCATTATATGTATATGATGTATATATTGTAAATAATCATGGTGTGGATCTAAAGGCCAAAGCCCCACCATTGATTGGTTATGCTATGTTTTGGGTTGAAATTGTCACCGATGGTATATCGGGGCATGTGGCATCCATATCAAGTTTTGTCATCATGCAAATATACATCTTTAATTAAATGAACACAACCAGCTATGCTCACTGAAACCATAATCAAAAGGGCATGATTTTCCCAAGGATGGGGGGGAATTGTTAAACCATGAACCAATGGGGAAAAAGCCATGTGTCACCTTCCCTTGTCTTACCCAACTTCCACCATTAAAAATTGCTGTTGTTATTTGGGGTAGTTATGGATGGGAGTGGAGTGTGACAGGACTGTCAATCCTTGCCCACACGCATACTCCACCAGTAGATTGAATCTCACATTGGGCAGAAGAATGACTACGACCCTCATTCCATCCTCTCCACTACGCCACTCTTTCCCTTGTTTGTTCATCCTCACGCAGGGACGGTAGTCAGATGATTTTCCACATATAAGATTCTTTTTCGGGTGTGGTCTCATGCAGCCAAGAGGAGGGAGATGTTTCATATGTCACTCACATTTCCACAGAGTGGTATAGCGTGTTTTCCATCTGAATTCCAGAGGTCCGATTTAAATTTCCCCCAAACACTGGTTGGGAGTCTGTATTTTTCTCCCCCAGTGTGGTCTATGTAATTTTTCCCCAATGGCTTCATTATCCAGGATGGACTATTGTTTTCCCCACATTATGAATGTGTTCACTGAAACATTTTCGAACTATTATAAGTTGTTTTGGGAGTCATTTTGGCCACGATAGGGCCAAGAACGACTCAGGAATTGTTTCCATTACCCACGCTATGAATCGCTTGTTTGACTACTGATTGATTGCATATGTGTAATGGTTGTTCTTCGGACTGTGTTGGGAGCAGGGATGGGGGCTTGGGTTGCTTGATAAACCTGGTGTGTTTGGAAACCACACAGACAGAGCTAGAGGGCTGGATTTCTTCTCCACAACCCCTGAATAGCACTGGAAGGGAAGTCAAGGCCTGAGGGACTGTGTAGTAGAGAAGGGACTGATTCCTTATGTTGGGTGTGTGTGAGTGTCTTAGAAGTCAGACTAGTTTTGGTGTAGGTGTTCCTAGCCCTGTAATGGGCACACCAGCTTAGCATTTAGCCTTTCCCAACTCCTGGATGGCCTGATAAACCCAACTGTGTTGGCTTGGTTGTGTTGTGTGTATCCTTGGCTATGTGTAAACTTGCTTGTTCCTTATTCCTTGGACAATCATGCCCAGCTCATGGGTGGCAGCATTGCTGAGAGATCAAAGAGCACGCTATCCTATGGTTGGGTGGAACGTTGCAGTGATGTAGCTGGTTGCAGAACGAGTTCTTTATAAGATAAGTGATCTTGTCTATTTTACTTCTGCAATCCTATTTACTGTTAATGATTATGATGAACATGTTGAATTCTTGTATGCATGTATGTTGCTTTCATTATGTAGGATAAATAATTGTATCTGTGTATGTTCTACTTCAATGCATTTTGTTTTCAGCATTTCAATTTTTATGAATGCACATGTTCATGGGCTTCGTTGACCAGATGGTTAAGACCATGGTAGCATCCTCTTCGCCAATTGGAGTGTCATGTCCCCATGCCTCCGACTAGCGAAGAGGACACGACTACAAGCTTCAACCACCCGGGCTAAGAGCCCCATGAACATGTACATGCATAAAAATTGCTGAAACAGAATGCTTAAACATACACACATGAACATTTATCATGCACAGATGCAATTATTCCACATACAAAGATGCATTCATTTGTCATATATAGCGAAAACCACATACATTTCTATAGCATGCATTCAACATGTCCATCTCAATCATTGACAGTAAATAACATAGCAGAAGTAAAATGGACAAGATCACTTATCTTATGAAATCTCCTTCCGCAACCAGCTACGTCGCTGCAACATTCCACCCAACCATAGGCCAGCATGCTCCTCAATCTATCAGCAACGCTGCCACCCCCGAGTTGGGCATGATTATCCAAGGAATAAGGGAACTAGTAGGCTTACACATATCCAGGGATATACAAAACACAGCCAAGCTAACACAGTTGGGTTTATCAGGCCATCAAGGAGTTGGGAGAGGCTAATTGCTAAGCTGGTGAGCTCATTACAAAGCCAAGAACACCTACACCAGAACTAGCCTGACCTCTATGACACCCAAACACACCCAACACAAGGAATCAGTCCCTTCTTTGCTACACAGTCCCTCAGGCCCTGCATTCCTTTCCAGTGCTATTCAGGGGTGATGGAGAAGAAGGCCAGCCCTCTAGCTTTGTCTGTGTGGTTCCAGCCACCAGGTTTATCAAGCAAAACTAAGCCCCCTTCCCTACTCCTCTCACAGTCCGAATACCAACCATTGCCCTCAGGCAATTAATTTAGCTTCCACAGCTTAAACAGGGAAGACAACTTCTGAGTTATTCTTGGCCCTATCGTGGCCAAAATGACTCTTAAAATGAAATTACAACAGCCCCAAAGATGTAAGGAAGACCACGGAAACACAGCCAACAACGTGGGAAAATAACAGTCCCGAAATGTATCAGGGAGCACAGCTTATAGAAAACGTGGGGAATACAGCCCGTCCTGGGCAATAGAATCACTGAGAAAACACATAAAGGCCACGCAGAGGAAGAGAGAAATACCGAATTTTGATTGCCCCAGCATCCACGATTTCATAGGGAAAGAACGACGTGGGAAAACCTAGAAATTCATGTGCGTGACGAGAACAATCAGACCCCGTGAGGAATGAACAGACAATGGAAGCCCTGCGTGAGGAAAAACAGCTTTGTTTTTGTCCGTGGATGCACAACAACGGGAAGGATGTGAAATTGCACTACGTGGGGGTTCAGTAACTCATGGAGCCAAGAAAAAAATGTCTACGTGAGACCAAAACCACCTAGATCCTGTGCGTGAGGAGAAACAGACAAAATTGTAGGGAGAGTGGAATTTCCTGCGTGAGTGAAGTCAACAGGGGGTGGAGTGTGTGTGAGGGTGAGGACTGACAGTCCTGCCACCCCACTCCCAAAGCAATTAACTTCCTCAACCACTAGCAGTAATTATTTAATGAGAGTGGTTGGAAGAAGACACATGGGTTTTTCTCTCATTGGCCAAAGTTTAACAATTCCCCCCACCCTTATCCTTGTGAAAATCATGCCCCTTTCTCATTTTAGTCACCGCGATCATAGCTGGTTGGGTTCATTTAATTAATTATAGATGTATATTTATATGATGACCATCATAATATATGTCACATGCCCTGATATACCATCGATGGAAATTTAAATCCAAAACATAGCATTATCGATCAATGGTGGGGCCTTGGCCTTTAGCTCCACACCATGATCATCTACAATTTATACATCATATACATCTAATGCAATGTGGTCAAAACCGGGATGTGACACGGAGGGTCGGGGACGTTATAGTGTGGTATCAGAGCTTTCAGGTTGCAGCATGGGCCTCTATGGGCCATGAATAACCAGTTCGTAGAGGCATGTTGCCTTTTTCCCAGAAGAAATCAGTGAATGCCTGGAAAATTCAAAAATTCGTCTAAGTGTTTGAACTGTCGGTTCATCGGAACACTTAGTGGGAAGGAATTCCGATGTAGTGGAGAGCTAGGTGGAAGCACACCCAATGGAGGACAGTTGGAAGGAAAATTTCAGAAAATTTTCTAAGTGTTCGACATCCATCGGTGGAAAATAGATGTTGGGTTTGATGACACTGCAAAAGAATTTAGCGGTTTTTCAATCCACCGTTGCGACTGCCATAGGAACTAAAATGCCGATGCAGTAGTGTTAGTGGTTCTGATTGCCGACAGTAGGAAAGTTTCGAAATTTGGTTTAAGTGTTGAAATCATTGGTGGAAAACAGTGGAAACCGATGCCGCAGTTGCGGAGGGAATCAACCCAAGGCTGCTGATATGTCAGCAAAACTTAGTTGTTCGAGGAACCGATAAGTAGTAAAGGAGTTAGCTTATTTGATCGGTGAAACTTAGAATAAGTACGAGCCGATACATCAGCAAAAATTAATTTTTTGGATCGGCGAAAGTTAGTTGATCGAGCACTCGCCATTGCGGATGGCTAGACAACTATGCTCTCGAAGGGTAAGGCCTCCGGCCACCAATCCCATAATGAAAGTTTAAAAAATTTTCTAAGGCCCAAAATCATTGACTATCGGAAGAAGATAGTGTTTCGTGCATTTGCCGTTGTGGAATCCTAGAGCACTAGTCTTCTGATGGGGAGAAGCTCTGACTGTCAATGCCGGTCAAAATCAGTTCGTCGATCGAAAAGAATTAGTGGATTGGATCACTGATCGAGAAAGGATCATAGATGATGAGCCATCGTTGTGGCTTCTGAATGAACTAACCCGCTGATGCTTTAGTCTTCCACTCACTGATGTCGAGGTGTTAGTGGATTATGGAGCCGATAGAGTCAGCAGAAGATAGAGAAAGTTTTCGTCAACAGAAGAATAAATTTTCAAAAAAAATTCTAAGTGTTGAGGCCATCGGTGATCGGTGACGGATAGCTTTTTGGATTGGTGGAAGCTAGTGGATTGAACATCCATGGTTGCAGCTAGATAGTGAACTATCCTTCCAATGGATAAAGGCTTCAATCGCCAATGCTGCAATGATTAGTACTTCCAACAACTGATGAATAGAAGATGGAAGAGCCGATGTCGCGGAAGACAAGGAAAGAAGAAAATTCAAATTTTCTCTAAGGCACAATATCATTGGCCATTCAGAAATGTTAGTGGATCGTATCATTGATCGAAAAAATTTCAATGAAGGTAACCCGTCATTGCAACTGCTTAGTCAACTAGCGCTACGACGCCGCAGCAACTAGTGCTTCCTACTGTCGATAGACTTACTGTTGTGGAAGACTTAAGAAGATTGTTGGCCATCGTTGTGGAAATCTAGGCGACTAATAGGTTATGCTATTGCCGAACAGACAGGGATAATAGTGTTAGGGTTAACCTTGACTTGAGATCAAGTCAAAGGTGGTTAGGTCTAGCACATGGTTTGGGCACATGGTTTGTTGTAGCCCATGGTATTGTCCCATGGTATTGCATGTGTTAACCTTGACTTGGGATTGATTCAAAGGTGGTTAGGTATAGCACATGGTTTGTTGTAGCCCATGGTATTGCATGTGATTAAGCCTTTATAAGGCTTGAGGAGGCTCCATTGTAATTGTACTGAGTACTGTATTGTACTGGATGTGAGTATTGTATGGTACTGGATGTGAGTACTGTATTGTATTGGATGTGGGCATTGTATTGTGCTTGAAGAGATATTGTGAGACCGTGAAGAGGAAGTGCAGCGATTTTGCTGCAGGGCATATCCCTTCATCTTTCTGGACTGAAATAAAAGGACTGGCAAATTTGTTTGTGGATGTATCCCATCGTTTGGGTGAACCACGTTATATCTGTGTCTCTCTATAATGTTTAATGTGTTTTTGCATCTTGTTTATTGATTTAACTGTATAATTTTTATTGCTTTGTGGTCCTATTTTTCTAAAAATTGGTATCAGAGCCAAAAGGTCTACTTGGTTTATAAACTCGCAGGAAAGAAGGGTTCCTGGCTAGAGTGGGAGAAATGGCGAAAGAAGGAAAGTTTAGGGTCAATATATTTAACGGGCAAAACTATCAGTTATGGAAGATGCAAATGGAGGACTATCTATACCAGAAATATCTGTACCTGTCATTGGGTGGAAAAGAAAAATAGCCAGTGGCTATGAAGGATGAAGAATGGGAGGTTCTTGACAGAAAGGCACTAGGAAAAATACGGCTGTGCCTGGCTTCGTCAGTGGCCTTCAATATTTCAAAATAAATAACAACAGAGGGTGTGATGAGCGCATTGAGTAAGCTCTACGAAAAACCCTCGACTTCTAACAAGGTATTTTTAATGAAGCGTTTATTTAATATGAAGATGTCGGAAAGTGGATCTATTGATGACCATTTAAATGAGTTTAATACACTTACCAGTGAGTTAAGTTCTGTAAAAGTGAACTTTGATGATGAGGTTAGGGCTCTTCTAATATTGTGCTCATTGCCAGAAAGCTGGAATAGCTTGGTCATGGCTATAAGTAACTCTGTCCCTAGTTGAAGAACTCTTAAGTTTGATGATGTTGTTAGTGTTATTCTTAGCGAGGAAATGCGAAGGAAAAGCACAGGTGAGACATCAGGTAATGCGTTGACCATGGAGAGTAGAGGGAGACAAAAAGAGAGAGGAAGGAGCCGAGGAAATCATGGCAAGTCTAAAAATGGAAGATCCAAGTCCATATTCAGAAAAATAGAATGCTGGAACTGTTGTAAGAAAGGACATCTAAAGAAAGACTACAGAGCACCAAAGAAGAAAGGTGAGAGGCAGCAAGAGACTACCCAGGAAGCAAATGTAGCAGGTGATGTGTTACAAGATGCTTTGATTCTTGCATTAGATAATACTAGTGATTACTGGGTAGTAGATTCAGGGGCTTCATGTCATGTTACACCGCATAGGAAATTATTTTATGATTATGTTCAAGGTGATTTTGGGCATGTGTTATTGGGGGATGATGAACCATGTAAAATTGTTGGAAAGGGTAAGGTACGGATTAAATTAAATAATGGAAATTACTGGTTGCTAAAGGATGTAAGGAACATTCCTACTATGAAAAGAAATATGATCTCAACAGGGCAGTTGGGAGATGGCGGCTATTTGTCTACGTTTGGAGAAACGTGGTGGAAGGTCACTAAAGGATCAATGGTAATTGCAAAAGGAAATAGGATAGGTACGTTATATTTATGTCATCATAACATTGATTATTATATTTTTGTAGCTTCCACAGAAATAGGTGCAGCGTTGTGGCATCATAGGCTTAGCCACATGAGTGAGAAGGGGATGCAGATTCTCCACTCAAGGAAACTACTTCCAGATCTGAAGCAGGTAAGTTTGGAATTTTGTGAGAACTGTGTTTATGGAAAATAGAAGAGAGTTAGATTTCTCAGTGTTGGGAAACAAAAGAAGAGTGAAAATTTAGAGCTTGTCCATACAGATGTATGGAGACCAACTCAGGTACAATCTCTTGGTGGCTCTTGTTATTATGTTACTTTTATTGATGATGCAACTAGAAAAACTTGGGTTTATTGCATTAGACAGAAATATGATTTGTTTGATACTTTTAAGAAGTGGAAATCTTTGGTTGAGAATGAGACAGGAAAAAGGTTGAAATGTCTCAGATCTGATAATGGAGGCGAGTACTGCAGCAAGGAGTTTGACAGTTACTGTTCACACAATGGGATTCGCAGAGAGAAGACAGTCCTTGGAACACCCCAAGAAAATGGCAAGTCAGAAAGGATGAATAGAATGATCATGGAGCGTGCAAGGTGTATGAGATTGCATGTAGGGTTTCCCTTACAGTTTTGGGCTGATGCTGTAAACACTACTGTTTATTTAATAAACAGAAGGCCTTCAAGCGCTTTGGATGGTGGAATTCTAGAGGAGGCATGGACAGGTAAACAGGTAAAATACTCATTTCTGATAACTTTCGATTGTGAATCATTTGTCCATATTGATAAAGATGATAGAACAAAGCTTGAGGCTAAATCCAAGAAATGTACCTTTATTGGATACGGGGTTGATGCTTTTGGTTATCGCTTATGGGATCTTAAAAATCACAAAATCATTAGGAGTAGAGCTGTAGTATTCAATGAAAAGGTCATGTACAAAGATCAGTTGCAGGGAAAGAAAGAAGAAAAGGAAAACACAGAGTACACAGTGCTTGATGAAATCAAAGAAAATGAAGTTCCAAAAGCACCAGAAAATCAAGAGCAGTAGTAGGTACCTGAAACTCCTGCAACTGTAAGAAGGTCTACCAAGTTAAGTAGACCCCTTAAACGATTCTCTCCTTCACCATATTATTTATTGATGACTAATTCTAGTGAGCCAGAATGTTTTGAAGAAGCAATGCAGGTAGAAACTACAAAGAAGTGGAAGCAAGGCATGGATGAGGAGATGGACTCATTGGTAAGAAACCAGACTTGGGATCTGGTTAGGTTGCCTGCAGGAAAAAGGGTATTGCATAATAAATGGGTTTACAGGTTGAAGGAAGAATATGGAGGAAAGAAGCAGTACAAGGATAGACTTGTTGTAAATGCGTTTGCACAAAAGAAATGTATAGACTTTGATGAAATATTTTCTCCTATTGTTAAAATGACTTCAATTAGAACTATTTTAAGTCTAGTGGCGGTAGAAGATTTGCATCTTGAATAATTAGATGTAAAAATGTCCTTTCTCCATGGGGATTTGGAGGAAGATATTTATATGCAGCAGCCACAAGGGTATGAGGTCAAAGGGAAGGAAAATTTGGTTTGCAGGTAGAAGAAGAGCTTGTATGGCCTGAAGCAAGCTCCAAGGAAGTGGTATTTAAAATTTGATAAGTTTATGACAGAACAAGGTTATGATAGATGTCATTCTGACCACTGTGTTTATTTCAAGAGGCTAGATAATGGAAGATATATTATCTTGTTATTGTATGTGGATGACATGCTTGTTGCAGGGTCTAACATGCAGGATATAAATGTGCTCAAAATAAAACTAGCTAAATCATTTGCGATGAAGGATTTGGGTGCTGCAAAGCAAATCCTTGGTATGAGAATAACAAGAGACAGGAAAAATTACAAATTGACATTGTCTCAAGGTGATTTCATAGAAAAGGTGTTGCAGAGGTTTAAAATGTAGAATGCAAAACTAGTCAGCACACATTTGGAAAGCCATTTCAAACCAAGCAAGCATATGTGTCCAGAGACACAGGAAGAGATAGATTACATGTCCAAGATTCCCTATTCATCAGTAGTTGGGAGCTTGATGTATGCCATGGTGTGCACAAGACTAGATATTGTACATGCAGTGGGAGTTGTGAGCAGGTATATGAATAATCCAGGTAAAGAGCATTGGAAAGCAGTACAGTGGATTCTCAGGTATTTGAGAGGTACCACTTCTCATGCATTATGTTTTGGAGATTCAGACACTGTTCTACAAGGATATGTTGATGCATATATGGCTAGTGATAAAGACAACATGAGGAGCACCACAGAGTATGTGTTCACTATAGGTGGAACAACAGTAAGTTGGATTTCAAAACTGCAACAGGTTGTTGCACTTTCAACAACGGAAGCAGAGTATGTTGCTGCTACAGAGGCTAGTAAGGAGATGATTTGGTTGCAGAGGTTCATGGAAGAATTGGGTAAGAAACAGGAGAATAGTAGGTTGTACAGTGACAGCCAGAGTGCCATTCATCTTGCAAAGAACTCAGTATTTCATTCAAGAACTAAACATATAGAACTCAAGTACTACTTCATAAGATCTGTTCTAGATGAAGAACTATTAAAACTGGAAAAGATTCACACTAGCCAGAATCCTATAGACATGTTGACAAAGGGAGTAACCACAGAGAAACTGAGTTCCTACTCGGTTTCTGTTGGCCTTAAAGCATGAAGGTGAAAAGAAGAAATTTTCCAAGTCCAAGGTCCAGCAAGTGTAGCAGCGGTAGAGTTGCTGTGATTAGTCACCATGAAGGCACATAAAAATGTAATGGAGTGGTTTGCATGTAAATGGGCATATGGCTGTAAGACCTGGTAAGGCATGCATACCCCTGGTAACTCACCGGTAAAGTCAGGAGATAGACCTAGGTGATAGGGGGTGTATGTAAGATTCCTCGGTAAATACTTGAGGGGAGTTGGTGATTACTCCAAGTCAAGTTTAAAGTGGGGATTGTTAGGCTTAACCTTGACTTGAGATCGAGTCAAAGGTGGTTAGGTCTAGCACATGGTTTGGGCACATGGTTTGTTGTGGCCCATGGTATTGTCCCATGGTATTGCATGTGTTAACCTTGACTTGGGATTGAGTCAAAGGTGGTTAGGTCTAGCACATGGTTTGTTGTATCCCATGGTATTGCCCCATGGTATTGCATGTGATTAAGCCTTTATAGGGCTTTAGGAGGCTCCATTGTAATTTTACTGAGTACTGTATTGTACTAGATGTGAGTACTATATGGTATTGGATGTGAGTACTGTATTGTACTGGATGTGGGCATTGTATTGTGCTGAAAGAGAGACTGTGAGAGCGTGAAGAGGAAGTGCAGCGGTTTTGCTGCAAGGCATATCCCTTCATATTTCTGGACTGAAATAAAAGGACTGGAAAAATTTTTTGTGGACGTAGCCCATCGTTTGGGTGAACCACATTATATATGTGTCTCTCTGTAATGTTTAATGTGTTTTTGCATCTTGTTTATTGATTTAACTGTATAATTGTTATTGCTCTATGGTCCATTTTTTTCTAACAAATAGACCATTTTAGGCCCAATGCGGTGGAAGGAATTAGACAAGTAACTCGCTGATCGAAAGTCTAGACGTTTTCCTGTGGAAGCCAAAGTAAGAACACTTTCTGCCATTGGGGAAGTCGAGACGACTAACCACTTGATGCACAAGACACCCAACCACCGATGCAGTGCATAGGCTGGTTTCATCACCGATTAGGTTCAGAAATTTGGATGCAGTTCTGATACATTGGATGGAAATAGGTGAACAATCCTCCACGTCACCAATTCAGATCAGAAGTTTGGCGATTTTCCCGTCGAAGTGTCAGAAAGGTTGTGCAGAAGAGACCTGATGAAGAGAAGAAAAATTTAGGTTTTTCAAAGTGGAAATTTTCTCAGCAAATTCTAACTATTTTAGCAGATTTTAGCGGAATGTCAGTGGATTACAGGGCTAAACATCGGGGAGAGGAAAATTTTGTTTTTTTAGTATAATTGTTGTTTTATGAATTTCTAGAAGAAAAGGTAAGTAATTTTGATTTGTAATAATATTATGCATCTAACAGTTTGCTACAAACACATTTGCAGAACTTTAGATAACTTCCAAAAGCAGTACTCCAGAGAGAATAGTGTGGTAAAGCCAGAGGTGGTTCAATCATGAGAACCCATGATGGGTATGATGCTCGGGATTCTTACAAGCGAGTAGAAGATGCCATGGGAGAAAATGTCCGTAATGGAAATGATGACATAGAGTCTAATGGAAGGAGATTCCAGGGGACACCATCTGAGGTTGTAGCCACCATGAGAAGCTTGATCAAAGCCCAGGAAGAGTAGCATCATTTGAATGCTGCAATGTTGCAGAGTTTGACAGACTTGCAAAGAAATATAGACTCTAGACGAGGTAAAGCAAGACCAGAAGGCAGTAAGAGCAGTACTAGGTGAAGGAGAAAGACTTCTAGTGGATCATCTGATTATGAAGAATCTAGCGGGGATTCAAGTTCTTCTTCTCATAAAAGGAAAAGAAAGAGACACCATAAGGATCACTCTCAGAATGAGTTTAAGAAAGCTAAACCTCCTACATTTGATGCTGAGGTAAATACTGGACAAGAGGCTGAAGCTTGGCTTCTTGGAATAAAGAAGTACTTTTAGGTGCACGACTATTCAAGAAACATGAAGGCAAGAGTTGCCATATTCAATCTAAATGGAAGAGCAACCATTTGGTGGGAACACTTCAAGCAAGTAAAGAGGATCAGTGAAAGGAGGCTTAAGTGGAAACAGTTCAAGAAGTATTTCAAGCAAAAATACCTCTCTGACAGGTATTATGATGACAAGATTAAGGAGTTCCATGAGCTGAGGTTAGGAAAACGGACCATGAAAGAATATGCAAATAAGTTTTTGGAGCTGTTGAGGTATGTCTGGTACATCAGAGATGAAAAAGTGAAGGTCCAACATTTTCTGAGTGTATTACCTCAGTATTACAAAGATAGAATTGAGTTTTATGAACCTAGAACTCTTCAAGAACTAATAAGGAAGGCTAAGTATTGTTATGAGCAAAGAAAAGGTAATCCAAATTACCATAAGGCATGGAATGACAAGAAGAATGAGAAGTTTGACCAAAGAAAGAAAGGTTTCAAACCTTCTAACTTTAGGAATCAGCAGAAGCAGTCATCCCAAGCTGCGAGTAAACTAGTTGGAGTGACAGGAGAAAAGCCTAAAGATCCACAACATAATAGAGGACCACTTCAATGCTAGAAATGTGGAGGACCCCACATGCACAGAAATTGTCCACTCAAGAATGAGAGTGCAAGGACAACTTATAACATTCAAGAAGCAGGAACAGTGGGTCAAGTAGCGAGGGTAGTCCCTAAGATTTATGCAGCACTGGAGGACCGCCAAGCAGATCACCAGTCAACTGTGGTTGAAGTAGCAGGTAAGATTGTTGAGCAATCTATTTCTATTTTGATTGACCCTAGTTCTACTCATAGTTACATTACTCCTAGAGTAGTGGAGATTTGTGCTTTTAAGAAGGTAAAGCATAGGAAATCTTGGTTAGTCCAGCTAGCCACTAGAACTAAGAGAAAGGTCAGTGAAGTGGTAGAGAAATGTCCATTGGTCATGAATGGATTGGTTACTTATGTAGATCTGAATGTTCTACCACTTGGTTCCTATGATGTCCTGATCGGAATGGATTGGTTAGAAGCTCACAGGGTAAGGCTTGACTGCTGCAATAAGACTTTCGAATGCATGAATGAAGAAGGGAACCTAGTAGTTGTGAAAGGTATTCCAAAGGTGATTTTAGTATGGTAGGTTTCAGCAATACAGTTAAAAAATTTCTGTAGGAAGGGTTTCTAGTTGTATGCAGCCCATATTTTGGAGACATCAGGAGATGAAACTCCTAGGTTGGAGGACTATTAGGTGTTACAGGAATCCAATGATGTGTTTCCTGATGAGATTCCAGGGATTCCTCCAAAGAGGGACATTGATTTCACAATTGAACTTGTGCCAGGAGCAACACCAGTGTCTAAGACACCCTACAGGATGAGTACATCGGATATGCTAGAATTGAAGATGCAACTGCAAGAGTTGTTGGAAAAGAAGTATATCTGACCGAGTGTGTCTCCTTGGGGAGCACCCATTCTATTTGTAAAGAAGAAAGATGGTACACTTAGGTTATGTATTGATTACAGAAAATTGAACAGGGTTAATGTGAATAATAAATATCCTTTGCCTAGGATCGATGACCTCTTTGATCAAATGAGATGAGCAAAGGTATTTTCCAAAATTGACTTGAGGTCTGGTTACCATCAGGTGAGAATCAAGGATGAAGACATTCATAAGATAGCCTTCAGGACGAGGTATGGACATTATGAGTTTGTAGTGGTACCATTTGGTCTCACAAATGCACCAGCTACATTTATGTGCCTTATGAATAGTGTCTTCAGCAGGTATTTGGACAAGTTTGTTCTTTTCTTCCTTGATGACATTCTTGTTTATTCCAAGAATGAGGAAGAACATGAAGAGCATTTGAGATTGACATTGAAATTGCTGAGGGAGCAACAACTGTATGCGAAACTGAGCAAGTGTGACTTCTATAGAGATAGAATTCAGTATTTGGGTCACATTATCTCAGAGGAAGGTATATCTGTGGACCCTGAAAATATTGAAGACATTATGAATTGGCCTACTCCAAGAAATGTGATAGATGTAAGATCTTTTATGGGACTTGCAGGTTACTATCAAAGAGTCGTTGAGGGATTCTCCAGATTTGCACATGCCATCACTTCTTTGCAAAAGAAGGGGATGAAGTTCGAATGGACATCGAGATGTGAAGAAATTTTCTAGAGGTTGAAGAATATTCTCACTAGTGCACCAGTATTGAAAGTTGCAGATCCGAAGAAAGATTTTGTGGTGTGTACCGATGCATGCGGACAAGGGCTTGGAGGAGTCCTTATGTAGACAACCACGTAATATGTTATGAGTCAAGAAAGCTGAATGAGCATGAGAAGAAATATGCCACCCATGATCTAGAGCTTGCAGCCATAGTACATTCTCTCAAGATGTGCAGACATTACTTGATGGGTAGGAGATTTGAGCTCAGAATAGACCATTATGGTCTGAAGTATTTGTTTGATCAGCCTACTTTGAATGCTAGGAAAGCAAGATGGCTAGAATTTTTATGTGATTTTTATTTCGAAATCAAACACATAAAATGGAAAGAGAACAAGGTAGTTGATGCACTCAGCAGGAAGGTGCAAGAAATGCATGTGGCATCTCTTAGTAGTTGACAATAAGATTTGAGGTAGTAGATTGTTAGTCATGCTGTTGGAGATGAATTGTATGAGCAGGTAAAAGACAAATTGCAATAGCAAAGTATTAAGAAGAGGTATGAGGGATATAAATTGGAATAATATAGGCTTCTCACTTATAAAGGTAGAATTTATATTCCAGATGTAGCGGGTTTGAGGAGAGTTGTTATGGATGAAATCCATCAAGCTCCATATTCCGGTCACCTAGGATACCAAAGGACCATTGCTACAGCCATAGCTAGGAAGCAGTACTTTTGGCCAGGAATGAAAAAGGACATGGATGAATACATTTTGAGGTGTATGAAATGTCAACAGGTAAAGGTTGAGCATCAACATCTAGCAGGATTGTTGCAGCCTTTTCCAGTTACAGAATGGAAATGGGAATTTATTTCCATGGATTTTATTACAAGATTGCCAATGACTTGGAGACAACATGACTCCATCATGGTTGTGGTGGACAAGTTGACAAAGGCAATGCATTTTACACCGGTTAAGTCTACGCATAAGACGGATGACATTGAAAATATCTTCATGAAGGATATTTTCAAATTGCATGGATTGCCGAAGGCAATAGTCTTTGACAGAGATGTCAAGTTCACTTCCAACTTTTGGAAGGGGTTGCTTGTAGATTTGGGTACAAATCTAAACTTCAGCACTGTATACCATCCTCAGACAGATGGGCAGACAAAGAGAGTTAATCAAATGGTCAAGGACATGCTTCGCATGTATGTGATGGAAAAACCAACCAAGTGGGAAGATTACTTACACTTGGTAGAGTTTGCTTACAACAATGGATAGCATTCATCCTTGGGGATGACTCTGTATGAAGCTTTGTATGGAAGAAGGTGTAGGACACTAGTGACTTGGGATAACCTAGTGAACAGGGTTGTGCTTGGGACAAAATTTCTTAGGGAAATGCAGCAAGAGGTTGCAAGGATCAAGTAGAATCTGAAAGCAGCACAGGATAGACAGAAAATCTATGCAGATAAGCATAGGGTTAATAGGGAGTTCAGTGTTGGGGATCATCTTTACCTTAGAGTGAGGGCAAAGAATAGCTCCTTGAAGATTGGAAGTTGTGCCAAGTTGTCGCCAAGATATTGTGGGCCATTTGAAGTGCTTGAAAGAATAGGGCCAGTTGCATATAGACTTGCATTTCCTGCTACCGCTAGAGCTCATAATGTTTTTCATGTTTCTTTTCTTAATAGATATGTACATGATCCTAACCATGTGATAAATTGGGATGTGATTTAGGTGGAACCCAAGTGAGAGTTCCGAATCGAGCCAATGCGCATCCTTGACAGGAAGGTCACAATGCTTTGGAACTAGGCCATAGGGCAGGTAAAGGTGCAATGGGAGCACTATGGACCTGAAGAGGCTACATGGGAGCTGGAGGATTCCATGCGGTTGGCACATCCAATTTTGTTCAATTCTGTGGAACACTAGGGTAGTATTAGTGTGGCATTTTGTTCAATTTTGTAAAGCACCGAGGACAGTGCTATTGAAGGGGGAGGGGAATGTAACACCCTGGTTTTGACCCCATTGCATTATATATATATATGATGTATATATATTGTAAATAATCATGGTGTGGAGCTAAAGGCCAAAGCCCCACCATTGATTGGTTATGATATGTTTTGGGTTGAAATTGTCATCGATGGTATATCGTGGCATGCGGCATACATAACAAGTTTTGTCATCATGTAAATATACATCTTTAATTAAATGAACCCAACCAGCTATGCTCACTGCAACGATAATGAAAAAGGCATGATTTTCCCAATGATAGGGGGGGGAATTGTTAAACCATGAACCAATGGGGAAAAAGCCATGCGTCGCCTTCCCTTGTCTTAACCAACTTCCACCATTAAAAATTGCTGATGTTGGTTGGTGCAGTTATGGCTAGGAGTGGAGTGTGGTAGGACTGTCAATCCTTGCCCACATGCACACTCCACCAGCGGATTGAATCTCACGTTGGACAGAAGAATTACTACGCCCCTCATTCCATCCTCTCCACTATGCCACTCTTTCCCTTATCTGTTCATCCTCACGTAGGGACGGTAGTTGGATGATTTTCCACGCACAAGCTTCTTTTTCGGGTGTGGTCTCACGCAACCAGGAGGAGGGAGCTGTTTCGGATGTCACTCAGATTTCCAAAGAGTGGTATCTAGCATGTTTTCCATCTGAATTCTAGAGTTCTTATGTAAATTTCCCTCATGCACAGGTTGGGAGTCTGTATTTTTCTTCCCCAGTGTGGTCTGTGTAAGTTTTCCTCGGTGGTTTCATTGTACAGGATGGACTGTTGTTTTCTACACATTGTGAACTATGTTCGCTGATACGTTTTGGGACTACTGTAGGTTGTTTTAGGAGTCGTTTTGGCCATGATAGGGCCAAGAAAGACTCAAGAATTGTTTCCCATGCCCAAGCAGTGAATCACTTGTGTGACTGCTGATTGATTGCATGTGTGTAATGGTTGGTCTTCGGACTGTGTTGGGAGCAGGGATGGCGGCTTGGGTTGCTTGATAAACCTAGTGTGTTTGGAAACCACATAGACAGAGCTAGAAGGATAGATTTCTTCTCCACAACCTCTAAATAGCACTATAAGGGAAGTCAGGGCCTGAGGGACTGTGTAGTAGGGAAGGGACTGATTCCTTGTGTTTGGTGTGTCTGGGTGTCTTAGAAGTCAGGCTAGTTCCAGTGTAGGTGTTCCTAGCTCTGTAATGGGCTCACCATCTTAGCATTTAGTGTTTCCTAGCTCTTGGATGGCCTGATAAGCCCAACTGTGTCGGCTTGGATGTGTTTTGTGTATCCTTGGCTATGTGTAATCCTGCTTGTTCCTTATTACTTGGAGAATCTTTCCCATCTCGGGGGTGGCAGCATTGCTGAGAGATCAAGGAGAACACTAGCCTATGATTGGGTGGAACATTGCAGCGACGTAGCTGGTTGCGAAATGAGTTCTTTATAAGATAAGTGATCTTGTCTATTTTACTTCTACAATCCTATTTACTGTTAATGATTATGATGAACATGTTGAATGCTTGTATGAATGTATGTTGCTTTCACTGTGCAGGATAAATAATTGTATCTGTGTATGTTCTACTTCAATGCATTTTGTTTTCAGCATTTCAATTTTTATGAATGCACATGTTCATGGGCCTGGTTGTCTGGATGGTTAAGGCCATGGTAGCGTCCTCTTTTCCCATCGGAGGGTCGGGGACGTTACACAGCATCAAGGAAACATGTAAACGTGAATGTAAATCTACATTTTAAATACCGTAAAATCGTACACATGTATAATCTATAGCATAATGTTTAATTTTGTATGTATTTTTTCTTTTTTTATGTCTGCCTTCATTATGGCAATGTTCTCTACTTTTTTTGCATTTTGATGATCGAACTAATGGAGCCTCCAGGCAACAGGTAAACCTAAATGTAATTCTACATTATAAATACTTCAAAATTCTACAGATATAAAACATGTAGCATAATGTTTATTTCGTTATGTATTTTGGAGTTTTTACATATTGAGTTCAATATGATAATTTGCAGGTGGATGATTGGGGAAAGTCCCCAGCTGTTGATCAGATCACACCCTCGTCTAGGAATCAGGTAAACCTAGATGTAATTCTAGGAATCTATCATGATATACATTTTTTGTTAATACAAGTTTTTGTGAAGACTATTGCTTCAAAGACTAAGCAATGTTTTATATATTTCTGTTGCAGAGAGGGGATTCGGTTTATGAAACATCAACTCAACAGTATTTACAGTTTGATGTCCACTAGTTGATGAAAGATAAGAAAATTAGTATGTTTGTAGACCCGATGAAGGTGCTACAAAATACCATGGAAAAACAAAATGAGGAACTAATTGAATTGTCATTGACAGTTTCACAAACAGAAGAGATCAAAAAAAAGATTCAATTGTTGATCTAGAGATGTTGAAAATTTAAAGTAAGCTTCAGAATAATAATGTAAATTCATTTAAAACTTTATAATTTTTTATTTTATATGATATTGAACTTATAATACAATGGTTTGTATTTACATGAAATTATTCATTTTAACACTAGTGGTGAAGGCATTGTTGGTCCTAGTGACCAAAGCACTCCACGTACACCACATATTGCTCCCTTTTTGTCCACTGAAAAGTCGATAACATGCTCTATGACAACCCTGATGCCAGCAGAGGGTGTAGCCGATGCCGACCGACCCACAACAGATGTTGCAAAAGAAGAGGTGGATGCAGGGTTAGATACTAATGCTGATGTTGAAGCAACATTTCCTAGATCTTCTCGTGCCACTAGCACTAGTTCAATAGTGACAACATTTTTTGTGAACGATGAACTCGTTCCAATAAAGATAGAGAATATTTTAGGTGATTATAGATTGTTCAATTTATTTTTTATAATTTGTTTCTAGTCTACCGATAATATTTTTTAATGTTAACTAATGATGGCATTATTGTTTTGAAAGAAATGATGTATTTTATAAAAATATAAATGATTTTTCCTTGGAGATATTCGGGCCCACCACTCACAGGAAAAAGATTTAAAGGATGAGCTGACTAATCACTTGGTTGGTTTGTTTGGAAAAGATACATTCGATCATCGAAGGTCTTATAGAAGGGTGGACAACATTAGAATATTGTCCAAGACTAGTATAGGGTTCACCTAGAAAAGAACCCTAGGTATGAGCACCCTTCAATGATTCCATCAAGGGAGTGGAAAAACCTAGTGGAAGATGGAAAAGAGAAGGGTCTAAGAAAAGGAGGAAAGATACCACTAGGAACAAGGAGATATGCAATAAATTCTGAAATGTAATGGTAAGCCTTACTATTATTAGTTTTTATATCGAATTTGGAACATCGACTAACGTAATTCAAAACTTGATTAGGTTGTTGGACACATCAAAGGTCACAAAGGAAATAATGGAAAAAAATGGTCAACACAATCTTGGGCTTGGTGGTTATTCAAATTTTGTGAATCGATATGTAAGTATCGAAAACTTGATACTACATCCAAATAATATATAGAAAATTATTTTTGCTTTATCCTAGAAAAAAATGAAAAATTAATGACATCATGCAAATATGCAGGCTAGATGATTCAAAGAATTTCCCACTGAGGAAGACATGAATCTTGGCTTTGAACAGGGATTTGGCATTCTTGTTGAACGCAAAAGAATCTTTCCTGGGCATATCACACGATCTTTTGCTGATCCATTTGGTGCACAAGTATATAAAAACTATATAGTTTAATGATAATTTTTCAATTCTCGTGTAATTTATTCGCTATAAAAAATGAACAGAAATTATTTTTTTTTTTTTTAGTAGGAAAGTAACAATCCCGTTAATGTCAAGGATGTACACCAACCAGATGAAGATCATGCTACGATTCTTGGTAATGAATTATTAATATGCTACTATTTTGTATAGATAATTGCAGATGATCAACATTAATTCTAATTCTCCACAATTCAACTACAGAGCATGTAGATGCAGATAGCAATGAATAGGTTGAGCCTATACAAAATAATGATGAACATGTTAATGTGCCCATGCTAGCGAAAAAAACACCTTTGTAATGTTTTTTAAATGAATTACTTGTATTTATAAAAATAAAAATAAATTAATGAAACATTTTGACATTATTGCATAAATTCATAGCCCCTCGATGCAAGTTCAACCTTGCTCGTAGTCTAGTAGGGAGACCAATCAGCAGATTCCGAAAGATGCACCTCTGGTTAAATATGTAAAGAGAAGAAAAGTAAAAAGGAAGTGACTGAAGAAATTTTGAGTAATTCTTATTTATAATAAAAAAATTTACATGGTTTTTTCCTATATTTCATGAACGAATGGTTAAATGAATGCTTTAATGAATGGTTTACTGATTTTTTTTATCGGCTATTGACTAAATGAATGGTTTAATGATTTTTTTTTTCAGCTGGTCAATGATTGAATGGTTTAATGAATGGTTTAATGAATGATTTAAAGAATGATTTAATGAAAGCCTTTCTTTCAGCTATTGAGTGAAATAATTTGAAGTAAATTTTTAGTTGCAAGTAGATGCATTGGTTTTGGGGAATTGATATTGATGTGAGGGGGGGACAATAAGATATTCCACATTCACATGGTTGGTCCTGATTAGTAGAGAATATTAAATTATTCTCGAAATAGAGAGGAGCTCAATGAATTATAAGGAAGAATACATTAAAAACAGTTATTTCTATAATTGTAGTGTTTAAATTGTACTATTGCAATTGACTCATCCATTGGAACTTGTTACATATAGCATTGAGAAAAAATTTCATAGTTAAGAGGCAATAAATGGCATTTTGATGTGATCGATGGCCTTATATACATAGTTTTTTGGTTCTCCATGTTTTCTCAGGTGATCTATTATTAACAATTAATTTACTTGAATAGTTGAATAGTATTGTGTCTATTTAGATTGGTTTTGTTGTTTTCATAAACATACAAATAATTATTTGATGGTTCCTATCATGAAATTATTCCAATACGAAAAAATTTGAAGTATGTTGAATGATGTTTTGAAAGGTAAAGCAAAAGAAGAGAGTGCGAAGATCCACAAATCAAGGTATAATTATGTTTTATTTTATTTGATTGAACTATGTATTGGGTATTTATGCATGTGCACACACATAATTAGTTGATGATGATGATTACCATAAATTCAGAATAACTTTGTTCTATATGATATATAAACTTAACTTAATTAGTTTGATTTATCAAGTTGTTTCTATGATTGAATAACTTGGAAAAGAAACTTTTGATTTGTATGAGTTAGTAAGTTGTAGAATACAGTCTTTTAACACAATCTTTTTTTAAAATAGATATAATGTATTTGTAAGCCAAGAAGTCCAAGAGAGTACTTTTATAATGTATATATGTGGCCTTTCCTTTATGTAATTCAAGTAGTAGCATTAGAGTTAATTTGTGTATTTTCATTAATTTTAGAATGTTAAAAGAGGAAATGTGAGTCTTATTCCATAAATGAATTTTAGGTATCAAAGGCTAAGAAAAAATTAATCCTTTGTGTTGTGTCCTAAGCCTTTTGTCTAGCATCATTTTGAAGACTGAAAGTATACTACAATCAGTTAGATTGATTAATGGAACAAAATAAAGTTAATTAGGATGGGACTGTAGTCTCATAGAAATGTGTCTTTACTTTTCAAAATATATTTTCTTATTGTATTTGGATAGTTGACGTATTTTTTTAGGATTTTATCCAATGTGCACCCTATAAGTCCGAAATTCCATACTCACCATTCTAGAGCATCCATAAATCAATATGGTAACTAAGTAGATCCATTTTGGATGCAGTACAAAAATTATTTAAAATTGGGTAAGAGACTAGAACCATGCACATTTCCTTTACCAATTTATAGTGGGAAATCCCCATCCCATCCCAATGAGAGAGAGTGTTTCCTATGTATATTCATTTCTTTTTTATTGTATTCACTTTTCACCACTCAGTCCCATTGACGTACTTTTGTGTTCATTTGTCAGAAATTAATATTATTATATTTTCTTATCTTTATCTATAGGTTTCCACAAAAAAACTCAAACTTCTAGATACCAATACTAATATGCCATTGCAATTTTAATCTTCTAGATCCTACATGAAATAATATATGAAAACTACCATCAAAATATGTCTTTAATTTTTAATACATTTCTATAGGATTTTTTAAGGATGCTACATGTCAAAGTTTACACAATTCTGATACTACCGTGCACTTCAAAACTGCCCAGATTTCTTTCCAAGGTTTATTTTCAAAGCTAAAGTCCCTAAACCTCCAAGAAGAGCTGATTTGATGCTACTATGAACTATAAATTGTTCATATTTGATGTTTGGCACCTCCATAGGCTTCTGTTGAAGTTTCAAGCAATGGTCTGTACACAAATACAACCAAACCTACCTAAAACCCCTCTTTTTCATCTAAATAATGGATGATATTTGACCCTTTGTAGTGTAATAAGTATTTGAGTAATCCATAGGAGGTGATCCCATCATGTGTAATGCGGTTAGTTTGTTCCTCCTCCAAAATCTTGACACAATCTCACTCATGCCAAGTGTTACGGAGAGAAATTCCTATGGCTTGGGGTACCACAACAGAAGCTAGACTCCAGAAATCAATCTTTCCCAATATGCAATAGAAATAAACAATCTAAGACTAAAGGATCGAACCTCGTACCTTATTCCGGACGGTTGTAGTAGATCCCCATTGAGCTTTCCAATCTTCAGCTTGGATTGTTATAGCACGTCCTCAACAACAAGTAAACAATACAAGCATACTATATTTCATGGTGTTAGATCTATTCTAGCATATATAATAAATAATGTAAAATCATTTGACATATTCCAATGGAAACAATAGTCATTCAAATACACATTACTGGACAGGAACAGATATTTCTATTAATAAGAATCAGAGATTACAAGTGACAACCTCTGACGGCACGTCTGCGAACCGGAGAAACTGAATCCCCCACTTGGGCCTCCACCACCTCAATCCTCCATCACTTCGATAGCAAGCTTACTAACAATGGGAAAGCTTGGGAAGAACACAACAGTGCTCCAAGGGACAAAGGGATGCAGACTCAAGCATAAAGTTCTGGCAACAATGGACTATAATTAGTAGTCCATCGTCTGATTACCGATCATTGATGTATACCATTAACAGACGCGAGATCACCCACCGATAATGAAAATGGGAATCAAGGTACTAGACTGCAAACTAACAAGTGTGAATAAATGTGTTGAGGTCGAACACTTGAGAGGATCCATCGATCAGGGGACATTGATGTATTCCCAAAACTATCGATGGCGAGAGAACCTGCCACTGATGACTGCAAGTCTCAAGGCACTCAAAAATGACTCTAGACTCCAATCCCAGAATAAATGATCTGAAGTCGATTGGATGAAATCCACTGGAAGGAGGGCATTAAGGCATCCCCCATCATCCAACACGAGGTACTCAGCAAGGCTGTATAATATGGAAGAACTCGATCATAAAGTGCACGAACCAGTAACTGTACCGGGAATGGCTGACATGCAAAGTCAAGATAACTGAGGAATGGCCGACTCAGGTTTCAACTTCCTTCGAACAAGATCATAACGGCGTATGGTGACTGAATGAAGGCAGCATAGACTCGATATACAAACTGGGACATCTCTATGACGCAGGAGGCATCAATAGAGGCTCCATAGGGACTGGAAGCATAACCAGTCGGTGGAGATAAAACTCAGATAGCGAGTACATCTCCTAAAGTCAAACTATAACCCAACCAATGGATGTGATATACAGTGCTCTGTTCGAAGGCGACACGACTCGACAGCTGCCAAAGATAACATCTTTTTCCCGTCCGGCTTTTTGGTTTTTTAATTTTTTTTTGGTCTTTTTCAGTTATTTGAAAAGCTTGAAAAAAGAATAAACTAGCTTTATAGTTACAGAGTAGGAGGAGATGAGTGTCATAAGGGCAAACAAACTAGTTCCATGCAGTGGAACATACCTATGCTCAATGCAAGGATACATGTGTAGGATATCGACACTCGGGGGAAAATCCCCTCCCGGTAAAAAGGGAAATCAAGCTGCGAAGGATATATAAAATGGCTCTACATGGCTATACATGAGACAAGCTCAGGCTATATGGCTGAAACGCAATGTCAAGGGAGCCGGCATAAGGCTCAATAAGACAGGCAAAGCTCATGATAATGCATTCACAACTTGTCATAAGGGGAGTCCAGGGGGAAAATAGGCTAGCATAAGATCAAGAGGAGTATGAGGCTCTTGCTAAATGTCATGGCGGTACTATAGAACGGACTCCCACACCCTAAAAAGGAGAAACATCGGCATGGGCACCAAATGCAAATAAGGCGCTAACTAGGGTACCCATGTAAGGTGAGTCTCTACCACTCACATCATGCCACTTCTATAGCAGCAAGAAGGTTCCGTGACATAATAGAGTGGGTTCGTACCTAAGGATATAGTGACATGGTCATAAGGTCATGCAAAATGCAAACGGTGGTGAACCTAACCTATATGCTAGTATAGACGTTATACCTGAGATCGGTACGAATGGTCTCTGGTCACAAAAGAAGCATCCAACAGACAACTTCAAACCCAAGGAAGACCCAACCACACTCACAACCCACCCAGCAACTTCCCAGAACATCAGACTCACCAAAAGGGAGGATGTACGTGATTGTATAAAGAACAGCTGCGTATGTACGCGACTTTTGGCCACAAATCCGCGTATGTACGCGACTTTGTCCAAAAACCCGCGTATACAGAGAAGGCAGTGGTAAAAAGCAGGTCAAGGGAAAACCAATAAAGGGGAGTGTCAGTGGACACACATACTATAACATGCGACACAGAAATAGAGAGAAACCAAGAGCAAGTCAATAATATCAAGCCCATTGTGCCCCCAACCCCAAAGAAAAAAAAGGAACGTCCCCAGCGGAGTCGCCCATTCTATTACGGAGAGAAATTCCTATGGCTTGGGGTACCACAACAGACAGCTAGACTCCAAAAAACAATCTTTCCCAATATGCAATAGAAATAAACAATCTAACACTAAAGGATCGAACCTCGTACCTTATTCCGGACGGTTGTAGTAGATCCCCGTTGAGCTTTCCAATCTTCAGCTTGGATTGTTATAGCACGTCCTCAACAACAAGTAAAAAATACAAGCATACTATATTTCATGGTGTTAGATCTATTCTAGCATATATAATCAATAATGTAAAATCATTTGACATATTCCAATCGAAACAATATTCATTCAAATACACATTACTAGACAGGAAAAGATATTTCTATTAATAAGAATCAGAGATTACAAGTGACAACCTCTGACGGCACATCTGCGAACCGGAGAAACTGAATCCCCCACTTGGGCCTCCACCACCTCAATCCTCCATCACTTAGATAGCAAGCTTACTAACAATGGGCAAGCATGGGAAGAACACAACAGTGCTCCAAGGGACAAAGGGATGCAGACTCAAGCATAAAGTTCTGGCAACAATGGACTATAATTTCGATGCTCTCAATTTTCTCTTATGCTTTCAATGTACCAAGGGGTTCCTTATATAGCTTTTCAAAGGGATTTGAAATGTCGAATCCATGCGATCTCAAGGCATATGGAAGACCAGGAGTCATATGAGTTGGATCCAAGTCAAGGAAAACTCCAAAATGTTTTGGACTATGCACACATCCCGATGTACGCGACTATCGAGGGAATACCCGCGTATGTACGCGGTTATTGGGGAAAAAGCCGCGTATATCAATATTATAATGTTTTTAGGGATGATCAAGGTAACATCAAAAGATATAAAGTGGTCCAAAGGGGTTAATGAATCTGCAACGGGACAAGGGAAGGCCATACAATGTGTGATTCACCTAGTGTGGTGAAATCCGCTATAACACCAAGAGATCGACATTAATATCCTAGGACACCATCATAATCAATGTTTTCCCCTTCCAACTTCGATTCAATACCTAGACAAAATGTATGTCTAAAGGATTTTACCTACACTCCCTATTAGTTTTTTAAAAATCATGTGTTTGGGAATGAAATCTCATAGTCCTATTAATATTCCTTATGCATATATCCATATAAAAAAGTAAACCTTATTCTAAAGATACCTTTTGAATATTGATAAACTCTTAGTCACATGCCTTGTCCATCCCATGACCTCATGCCTCAACACACTAATAAGTAGCTTCTAGGAAAATATTTGTTGTAGGTAAAAGTATTAAATAACAAGTAATATTTTTATAGGTATTTATAAGGATATGGAGTGGGAGTAGTTGGATCTTGCAAAAAGAGCATGAGAAGAAGACAATGACTAGGGAGAAAATATTCATGTGTGAAAATTGGAAGCCATGTCTAATGAAAAAAGGGAGACAAGAGAAAATAGATTAGTCACTCCTACTATAGACATGAATAAGCATGTGTTGTATACTCGTGTGGAATCCTATTGGAATTGAAGGTTTGTACATGAGAAACCAAAGGAGGAGGAGAGGTTGTATCCTAAGGAGTTATAGAATTTTGGAGTTGTGTGAGCAACTAATTTCCATAAGGAAAGAAATTCATGGTTGAAGGGAGAATAGTGCATGGCTAGATATGTTTTTTTTCAATTTTTTTTGTTGTTGGTGGCTTCTACAATGTTTATCAGGGACAACTAGAAGATGGTACTAAAGTAGTTGTAAAGCATGGTGATCCCAGATCTAAACAAGGTCTTATGTTGTTTAGAGAAAGCTTGGAAGATCCCACTTCTCTATAGTAATACTCTAAAATTTATTATATCGTATATATTTTGAAGCATATACATATTTTAGTAATCTCACCACTATTGTTTTTTTGTCTTAATGATATATATGTGCAATGATGGTGTATCAAAGAAGGATTCAGTGCAATTGTTCTAGAATTACTTAACATGCTCCAGTTTTATAGATATTATATTACATTATTGGTTATTATAGCTAATAACCAACACTAATGGGCATTGATTATATTCCTCTTTGAATTCCTCTTCTTACTCCTTGGTTGATTTGCTTTTAAATTGATAGAATTAGCAATCAATGGATCCATCGTACATTTCAGATGCTCGTGTTCTACTGTGGCTTGGGTGATATGCATAAGTATCAATGCTAACAAATAAAATCACACTCTTCCAATGATGTGGAGTTTTCTTAAAACTAGTCCCTTTGTGTTGCTAGGAACGTATATGAATACAATCTCTTGCAAAAAAATGTAGATCCATTGGTCAAATTCTAGAAATAAGGCATACCTTAGTTAAAAAGTATTCAACTCAATTGAACCCAATATAATCACTTTCTACAATGTGTAGAATTCACAACTCAAGAAACATTTCTTATGACATCTGAGAAGAAAGAAAAATTGACGAATACCCAGTTTGTAGGGTTAGGCCTTATGATATAATGTATAGCTTATTGTTTCTTGTTAAAATACCATATCATTCACTTTATTCTTAATAATATCTAAAGCAGTTCATGCATCGAATCTTGCATTAGCTTGTAGTGTTTTGTCATGTGATATAATTTGAGATTGTTATCCCATGGGCATGGGAGACCATTTTGAACCATGTTGTCAATTGTTTTGAAGAAGGGGAAAAATGATGCTTCCATATCCTTCACTTTATTCTTAATAATATCTAAAGTGGTGAATTTTCTAATACAACTTTATATGAAGTCATAAGTGGTGAATTTGACGATACAACTTCTCTAAAGTGGGCAAGTCATACATGTTAGTTGGATGACTTTTTCCCATGAAGTATATTGTGTCATCTAGGGGGTTGAGGCCCACCCTTGCTGGTAATTGTTTTTTTAAATATACAGAAACCTGTCGGTTATCTAGAGTCTTGTGTCCCTCTTCCAATGATGATGCCATAACACCGACAGCAGTGATCCGAAGAGATGTCGTCGTACATCACATGGGCATGTCAGACATTTGACAACTAGGTCATCGTAAATTCGACCCCTAATAGTCACAAATTCATCAAGTAATCATCACAAATTCAACACCTGACAATAAAAAATACGACAATATGATCATTGCAAAAACAACAAGGAGAGGTATATCATCTAAAACCTAAGAGTCATAAATTTGACAATGATGAGTCAAAAACTCGACAGTGTGATCATCCCAAATTCGACGACCTATGCCCAAAATTTTACAAAAGGAAGTTGCTCATCTTCGACAAGGAGAATTAGGAGTTTCAACATCCTAGGCGTGGAAAATTTGAGGATTTAGTGGTGAAATATTTCGGCACATGAGCCTCATACTCTGTCGAAAATTTGACGAGGTTTGACATGTGGTCAAATATCCAATGATATGCCATCGACGACAAAAAAATGATGTTGTCAAATAATCAACAAGTGTTTTTCGAATTTCAGACATGTCATCCGTCGAATTTTGGGCTCAAATTGTATTATGTCAAGAATCAAAATGTAGGTTCTCATTAGGGTATGTTTCAATTCCCACTTCAAGTGAAAGTGATAAGTTACCATATCAATCTGAAGCTCATGATCAAACACAAAAAAATTGCACCTCTTGTTATTGTACAAGTGATCAAGTCAGAGAGGCGTTGGACATGGATCCTACTATTGAAGAAGAAAATGTTATTCGGACCATCGATGAGGATGTTGGAATTCCACCATCCAAATACCAGGAAAATAATGAAGGATAACAAGCTACTACTGAAATGCCAGAGAATGAAGCACAACAGGCTACTACTGAAATGCTAGAGCGTATTGTTGATACACTACATGGTAGTATTCCAACCCCCTTACCTCCATTAGAAAGCACATGTCGAATAAATCAGAAACGTATACAAGTTCATGAAAGTCTCCTCAATTCCATTAAAGGTACGCTATCTAAACATAGTATTGATTATCAAACTCAACAGATACTAAATAAATATTTTGTTTCTAAATGTGATGGAGATAAATGTAGATTATTTTTATCATTGTTAAAATCTAGGGGCATGAATATTGTTAGGAAAAAGTTATGGATAAATATGATAAAGAATTATGGACCAATTTCTCATATAGTTAAAATCTTATTAGATTCCTTTGGTAAAATTGTTAAGAACACATGTTCAAAGGACCGCAATGCGGCTCGTCGTGTGTTGTCACAAGCAATTGTAAATAAGAACACCAAGGTCCTTCATTTTCTCAATCCTACATCCAAAATAGTTAATTTGAATGTAAAAACCCTCCATAGGTATTATATTAGAAGAGAACATCTTGACACAACCAATTACACATATTTTTGGGCCTTTATTGGTCGATTGCCATGTCATGACATGAAACTAGTTGATGCAGTAAAGGGACTAGTGTAGAGTTTTTGGAATGATCATATAAGGCCTTCTTCAAACCGCAAGGATGTACTAAAATTGAGAATGGGTTGAAAGGATCTTGAACCACATATTAAGCATCTACTTGATATAACACAGACAAAGCTATACGAGAAATTTAGGAATGAACATAGACAATTGAACTTGGGGCAAAGATCTTTTGAGAAATCATTAGAGGAAATTTCAACTCAAAATGGGCATTTCAACCCTAATTCAAATTCCATGTCATCATTTTTTATCCAATGAAATTTATTTAAATTTGAAATGCCATATAGGTCTTAAACAAATTTTTAATATAAATTTGGGGATAGGTATCATAAAAAAACTACTTTTTTTGTTCACATTTTCGACATATCTCCCTGTGTTTTTACTCAAACTTTGATTAGAAGATGTCATTGGATACAGAACTAAATTATGCATCCAACGAGTACCCACTCTGCATACTTTTGATGGACCCCACTACCTGAAAAAAAAAAATACCTGAAAAAATGTGATAATGAAATCATCATCACATTTTTCATCTATTTATTGTTTTTGGGGTAGAGGGGTCTGTCAAAAGTATGCAGACTAGGTACTCGTTGGATTCATAATTTAATTCCACATACAATGATCTCTTTTGATCAAAATTTGAGTTGAAACATAGGGAGATATCTTGAAAATATGAACAAAAAAATAGTTTTTTTCTTTTCTTCCTCCAAAATTAATAAATATTATTTTATTATTTTCCTTAGGAGGCCTATTTTGTGTTGAAATTTCCTCTAATGGTAAGCCTTCGTATGTTAGAATAAATACTCTTCGTAACACTTGTTGTTGTAGATATCATCTAGAATATGAATATTACTATGAAACATTTTGGTACATTCATCGTGTGTTGCATACTAACCATGTGCAGGATTGCTCCCTAACAATACCACTGACTTCATCAAGAGAAATCATTCATATAATCATGTACAATAGGCTTGAGGGGAAAGCATACTATGAAAAATCTTATTTGGATGGAGCATGCTCCAACTATGCTGGAATGGCATTATTGAGCCAATGTATGCACAAGAGCTGAGACAATGAATTGGGGAATACAGTTACAGACATGAGAAGTTTCAAATATATCAGCTATGAAATAGTCCCAGGGAAAGAAAGAAAAAAATACAATTGGTGACTTACAAAAAAAGTGATATTGAGATCATTTTGTGTCACCAGGTACAAGTTAGTGACTTTCTCAAGGAATTTATTGAAAATACACATCAATATGTCCAGCATGTCCACTTGGAACGATGGAAGGATGAGAATTTTATAATATGCAGAGATACATTTCCATGTGGTACTATACTTTAAGTTGTTGATTTTACCGAGAGCTACACTATGCAACCTCAAAATGAGATCCAAAGTCATTTTATCACTCTGAGCAGGTTTCCTTGATAGTAAATATCACATATAGGCATGGCCCAAATAGCAATGAAGAGTAAAGAGAAATTCTGAATGAATATCACTTCTACATAAGTGATGATAGGTGCCATGACTTCCACTATGTACTTAATTGCTTCATCATGTTCTATGGTCACTTGAAGGGAAGGAACATGCAGATGGATTGACACTGGATTTGGTCTGATGGATGTGTTGGTTAGTTCAAAAATGCATGCATATTTCAATGGTTATGTTCAGTGCATTAAAACTACAAAGTTCCACATATGTGGTAATATTTTGAGACCGGGCATGGTAAAGGAGAGCATGATGGAGCCAAAGCATGTGTCAAAACAGTCCTATGAAGAGAGGAATTGAAATTATCTACAGAATATACTATTTGAATTTATCAATATCTAGTGAGGTGGTGCACATCAGTAATGCAAGAGGAATCAACTATCCGAGTAGAATCCACAAGAAAGAGACATGTGGAGAAATTGTTTTGGGAGGTGGTATACATAGATTGTTCACATGCATGGGAAAAAAATACTATTCCTGGGACTGTGCCTAGGACTCATGGGACTTGTTCCTAGCATGAGTTCACAAGGGAACCGTAACCCTAGCTAGGGTTTACTGTTTAACATGCATGGCCTAGGGTTTCTAATTCATAACCTATGGTTTAGCATGCATAGATTGTTCAACTCTATGTTCATCAATGGGGCAACTCTAACCCTACCAGGGAAACCATAATCCTAAACCTAATCTTATCTTACCATCATAATTGAGTTCAGAATCAGTCTAATGTCCAAATCAATTTTTTCAAATCCGGTGGACTTATGCTTCAAATCATGTTGATTCATGAAGTTGGCTCTCGGTCTTTGGATTCTATTGTAATTCCTTTAATCCTAAGTGATTAGTCATTGGTTCCATGAGGTTTGTTGAATAGTATTGTTGGTCATTGATGAAAAGTGAAGCATGTATTTCACTTAGTTTTATTAAATTACACTTGAACATTGACTTAACTTGTAATTTAATAATCCAAACTCACAATTTTTAATTAGATATATCAAATTGGTGTGCATGTAATGAGTTCATTGAAACCTTGAAATACATTGTCTTGCACTTAGTTTTATTAAATTACACAAGCAAGAACTTTGATTTAACTTGTAATGATCATCCAAAATCACAATTTCTAATTAGATATCCAATTAGTGTGCATGTAGTGAGTTTGTTGAAACCTTTAAATATGCAATAGTTTGTTATTTTGACATAGTGCATTCATAAGTAATAGATAAACCACACAAATCAACACAATAGATTGACACAAGAACACATGGAAACTGAAGAACAAATACAAAGTGAAATGTATCATTAATTTATCAGTGAAATGTCAATGTACATGTCTCCAAAAGTACATATGCATCCAAAAGTATACAAAAGTGCATGTAGATCCAAAAGTACATATATATCCAAAAGTACATGTATTCAAAACTATCCAAAACTATCCAAGCCACATGTACATGTATCCAAAACTATCCAAGACACATGTACATGTAAGTGAAATGTCAATGTACATGTCTCCAAAAGTACATATATATCCAAAAGTATCCAAAAATACATGTATCCAAAACTATCCAAGCCACATGCACATGTATCAAAATGTACATATATCCCATAAGACACATCAAAAATCAAGCTTCCTCTTGTTCTTTCCTGACGTTGATTCTCTAGGCACATCTCTAGGATTAGTGTGCTTCTCTAGATCCTTCAAATTAGATATCAATTGTTAAATTAAACTAACTATGTACTAATACATTAGCTCAATAAAAGACCATGTCTAAATTAAGCCAACAATTATCAACATGTGCATGAATTTTGCATGAAACACTTGGTCATTAATGGACATCTCACCTCAATGAGAGACTGTGACAAAGGGGATTGTGTTCCTCGTGTAGTAGATGGAGTTTTTGGTTGAACATCAAGTATGGTCGCAGACATGGTAGAACCAGAGGAGGCAGGAACTGCTGCTACTGTTGGTGGCTACAATCACCAAATGTTGAAATAGTTAGACATGCATGAATAAACAATAGATAATAATAATAAACTATGTCTAGATCATGTTGAAATAGTTGTACCTCTGTGTGGCTTGTTTTTATTGTCAGTGCCACATTGACTGTTGCATCAATGACCCCTATGGGATTTGAAATAAACAACTTCAGATCCTGATGCAGTAAAAATGCAACTCAAAACAATTAACAAAAACAGTTTATGCATTGGATTTCAATTCAACCAACAAATATCATTGGAGGATATACATTACAATGGTATCAAATGAAGTTCTAGGTTGAACATCAAGGATGGTTGGAGACATGGTCGAACCAGAGCGGTGAGGAACTACTCTTGCTGCTGGTGGCTACAATCACCAAATGTTGAAATACTTAGACATGTATGAATAAATAATAGACAACAATAATAAACTATGTAAAGATCATGTTGAAATAGTTGTACCTCTGTGTGACTTGTTTCCATTACAAATACAGCACTGACTGCTGCATCAACCATCCCTACGAGGTTTACAATAGAAAATTTTGGATCTTGATGTAGTAAACATGTAAATCAAACATTAACAAAAAAAATTATGCACTGGATTTCAAGTTAACCAACAAATATCATCGAAGGATATACATTACCATTGTATTAGTAGCTCCATGGTCATGGGAAGTTAGAGTCTTTATAGGAGTAGGCCTCCTCACATACACATGACCCTTGTTCACGTATGGCCTAGGAGGAGATAGAAATACAGGAAATGGTCCAGATGTTTCAGTTGGTGCCTACAGTCAACAAGTCTTCATGTAGTTAGACATGCATGATTCAATGAATAGACATGTATTTAAAAAATGACATTTTTAATTGTTTACCTGGAGCCCAAATGTTTCCTCGGGTGATATGACCATGGATGCTACATCCATATTAGCTTTCCCCAATGAAGGATCTGGCATCTGCAAGTTTAATAACTGTAAATATTAGACCGTATATAGAATTAGTGAACTAACATATACAGTATGTGTAAATTAACAAATTAACAAGTATTAAAAAACTGAAACTTTAAAATGTTTACCTTAGTGTGAGAAATGGAAATGGGTGCTATATGAATCTCTCTACCAATGATGGGATCAGTGGATGAAATGGCATGCCCCCTTATAGAGTGTGGAACATCTGACTTTGGGGCATCGTTGTTGGCATAAAGCATCAGCTGCAAGTTCACAAAATTAATATATTAGCTCAAACTATATATATGTGTAAAAAGACAAAAAATAAATGAAGAAATTATTACAATTAACCATCTACATACATCACTCAAAAACCCACTGAAGGAAACATCCGAGGAAATATCATAGCAGGGACGACCACACAATGTGCACTCGTGAAGCTCAAAACTAGGCTAGAGATGTGTCGATGGTGCTGCACACGGTAGATGGTCCTGCACTAGAAGATGGTCATGCACTGTCATGACCTGGTGTATGTACCACAAATGGGATAGATGTCCCTTCCTCACCCATATGTTGAACCATAGTTCTATGGTGAACAACCACCTATGCCAAAATAAAATACACATCATGTGTCTATGGAATAACAAGATGTGCAGGTGGGACATCTGGCCCATGAAATTGCCTACGAGGTGAAGGGATAGCACGATCAAGGTCTCAAATCCTCGTATTTGGTTGGTTTTGGGGCATCCCCCCATCAATCCCATGAAACTGCAAGATATCAAAATATTTTACGTGTTTACCCAACACAAACACTACATACATATTTCGAGGGAAATACAGGGGGATTTTCCCATTGTTATGTGGTGGCATATAAAAAAGCATATTGTAGCATCCCTAACCCTCCGATTGGTGAAGAGGATGCTACTATACACCAAACAGTCGGGAAACCGCCCCATGAACATGTATGTACATAAAACGTTGAAACAAAAGCTTTGAACTAGAACATGCATACATGATTATTTATCATATAGCGGAAGCAAACATACATTCATACAAGCATTCAACATGTTTATCATAATCATTAACAGTAAATATGATTGCAGAAGTAAAATAGAAAAGGTTACTTATCTCATAAAGAACTCATCCCGCAACCAGCTACGTTGCTCCAACATTCCACCGAACCATAGGATAGCATGCTCCTAAATCTCTCAGCAATGCTACCACCCCCGAGCTAGGCATGATTCCCCAAGGAATAAATAACAAGAAGGCTTACACATAGCCAAGGATACACAAAACACAGCCAAGCCAACACAATTAGGTTTATCAAGCCATCAACAAGACATCCAAGCCAACATGGTCAGGTTTATCAGGCCATCAAGGAGCTAGGAAGGGTCATATGCTAAGCTGGTGAGATCATTGCATGGCTGAGGACACCTACACCAGAACTAGCCTGAATTCTAGCACACCCACACACACCCAACACAAGGAAATCAATCCCTTCTCTGCTACACAGTCCTTCAGGCCCTGACCTCCCTTCCAGTGCTATTCAGGGGTTGTGGAGAAGAAATCCAACCCTTTATCTCTTTCAGTGTGGTTCCCCAAACACACCAAGTTTATCAAGCAAACCAATCCCTCATCCCTACTCCAACACAGTCCGAATACCAACCACTACATACAAACAGTCACACAAGTGATTCACAGCTTGGGCAAGGAAAGCAATTCCTAAGCTGTTCTTGGCCCTATTGTGGCCAAAATGACTCCAAAAAATATACAGCAGCCCCAAAACATAAAGGCAGACACAGCCAACTAACGTGGGGAAAACAAGAGCCCGTTCTCAACAATGAAGTCACTAGGGAAACTTACACAATCCAAAGATGGAAGAGAAAATCTAGGTTCTCAGCTGGGCAGGAAATAAACATATACACAAGACACAATCGGTAAGGAAAACATAGAAACAGGTGAAAAACATGAATGGCCCTTCACAGGGAAATCATGGATGAAAGAACACATCTCCCAGCTTGTTGCATGAGTCAAAACCAGGAAAAATCATGTGCGTGAGAATGAGCAAGACAATGGAGTATGGCGGTTGTCTCCTTGCGTGAGGAAAAATGATAGCGAATCCCAATCCGTGCATGAGGATGAGCCAGAATGGAAGGAATCCATAGTGGTTTTCTTGCCTACGTGAAGATAGAAAGTCTGTTGGTAGAGTGGGCATGTGGGAAAGGACTGATAGTCCTGCCACCCACCACTTCCCAACAATAACATCCCTTAACTAACATCAGCAGTTTTGAATGGGCGGTTGACACATAGATTTTTCCCCATTGGTTCAAGTTTTAACAATTTCCCCCCCTTATCCTTGGGATAATCATGCCCTTTTCAATATGGTTGCAACGAGCATAGCTAGTTGGGTTCATTTAATTAAAGATGTATATTTACATGATGACAAAACTTAGTATATGTCGTGTACCACGATAGACCATCGGCAATGATTCCGTTCACTGAAACATAACACAACTAAATCGATGGTGGGGCAAGTTTGTCTTTAGCTCCACACCACGATTCATTACAATATATACATCATCTACATTTAATGCAATGGGGTGAAAACCAGGGTGTTACACATATACTGTATGTCCATCCACATATCAACAAATGGATGAAATGTGCACCACTCAATAGAGATATGAGTCCTGTTTGCATTTGGGATTTCCCCCAATCCCTAAATAATGAAAATACATTCTCTTTCATTATTTTCAACCTTTTGATTACATTGTAGTCTATCCCATCAGTATATTCTTATCTCTTTATTTCTCTATATGATGTAATATCATATAGTATATTACTTGACAATGAAATAGTCTCAACAATTGCATCCAAAGTTTATTCAAGTGAGCGGCAAATCATATCACCCCCACTAAAATTCATACAAGTCTCCTTAACTAGGAAAGCTCAATTAGTATCTCGACATTTGTGTCCATAGCCACAATCGCAATAAAAAAATCAATAAGAAAATCATTAGAAACATGTACATGGTATATAATGACGTCTCTTCAAAATTGAAAATGTAAAATCAAAATCAAGTAAGAAATTTAATGGCATTCAATTGTGCATACATTTAAAACTTAAAATTAAACATTTAACAATTAAAAAGTAAGTTTCATTAAACTTCTTTCTAGAATTTAAGGCACTTCTTAACCCTCATTGATGACTTTTCCATGCACACTTGGGTTTAAACTTCTTAGAATTTAGGGTTGTTATTTTGACATGTTTTGGCCTTTACATCCCTTGGATATGTAAAATACAGGGGAAAAGGACTATTAGAATATGTGAGGCAAGAAAAGGGGTGATACAGGGCTTCCACTGACCCTCTACATATAATTGACTCGATCATGGTTGGGACCACTCTCAAAGCACGCTCTAGGTAGTTCATGGTTGTTCACCATTTCCATTGTTCTATAAACATGGAAACCAACCAAAAGTGACATGGGAAAATGGAGAATTTGTGGACTGGAATACAATTGTTTTTAGATGAGCTTAGAGACTCGACATGTAGAAATATATTACCCATTGTTTTTACTATTTTTAAAAATGGTTAATAAACTTAGTGATGCCTAGGCATAGACTATTTGAGTAAAGTCATTTATGACTTTGCTAGGTCAAGGGAACTTAGAGAGACCTAGGGCTTCACATGTTTCTAATTTGATTTATTTTTTTGAGAGGTTCAATAAAGAGGATAAGAATACTAGATCATTTTCCCAATGTAATCGATAGGGTTAGTTGAGCATTTATAGACTTGTAGAATCTAGTTAGTGATTTGTCAAGTGATTCACTAGTTAGTTGAGTTAATCATTGATTATGTAGGCTTATTTATAGGATCAAAGAAGCAAAATTCGATTTGTATTTAGTTTAAGTGATGACCTTTAATTAATTAGATTTTTGTATCTCAATAGAGTTAGGGTCAGAACTACATGATTATAATCACCTCTTGAATGGTGCGATGAATATCATGGTTGTATGGTGGTTTCAGGGCGCATTGACTTGTAACTCGATATCACAGTGAGAAGGTTTGTACATTTCAACTTTTGTCTTCCATTGTGATAAGGCAAGGGGCACAATGGCTAAGTCATATGCACAAAACAAGAGAAAAGTGTCGAGGAAGGTATAGTTAAAAGACAAATGAGGTGGGTGCTATAACCAATAAGTGCAAATATTTTAGTGGAAAAATGGTGGTGGTAGCTAAAACTGGAGGAAGAAATAAAACTAGTCATATTTACTAGTTTTAACTATGTGCTTATATATATATATATATTGTTGATTTATATATAATACATTGTTTTATGTTTAAAACGACAAACCTAAGAAGCACATTGTTAATGTGTTTTGGCATTTAGTTAAGGGTGCTTAACTAAGAGGCAATGTATAGCTACATACACATGCGATGCAATTTTGATTATGTTCATGGACAAATGATTATGATGAAATTTTGAGAAACCAAGTGACTAATTTTTTATGCATTTTTTCTATTCAGGCGTTTGCATGCATTTCATCTTGTTATGGCCATTTTTTAGGAAACTTATTCAATTAGTATCACGAGAAAATGGACTTTGAGGGTTGGAAATTTGGGTTTCATGTCGATCGATACATTGTCTCAAGGGAGGAGTTCTATATTTTTTTATTTTTGGTTGCATTAGGATTTTTTAAGTTCTTGAAAAGGGATTCATTGTAATTATTCACTCATCTTGGTTGAGGCAGATGTGAATTTAATTAGAGATTGGGTTATTTCCAATTTGCTAAATATTACAAAATTTGGTTGTTTTAAACTATTAAAAAACTATAATATAGGTTTAGAATTGACAAAAAAATGCAATGGGTGAATCAATTACCTGATTAAATTACAATTCACCGGTGAATTTTCCTCCCCTCCAATGAAATCGGCCTCCTCCAATACTCCACAGCACCCAATCCATGCTCGTCCAACCTAAAATTTGTGTTCCTGATGGGTAGAATGGGTCACGCGTTTCGGGGCAGTGTATATAAATTGATTTTAATTTTACAAACCGTGTATGTGTTTTATAACTACACAACACATATGTGCTTTGTACTTATATTACATGTACGCATTATGATTTTCTATCCTACATGTCTCATGACATGTCACGCTCATGTTTAACCATAGCAAGTGCTATGTAGCAGAAACGCGTTATATTTTTATGTAATGTGATCATGTTTTCAAAAATTAGGATTGCATCTAAAAGGTCCCTCATCTTCTTGCACTAACCTACATCTGTACTGAATGTCATCGAATAGTGCACAATTTCTTTTAAAGCTCGAAGCCAATATTAAAAGACTTGGAAGTTTCTCTGCATATGAAATTGCTTATACAATTACTTCATAATGTTTCATAGCTCTCACGTGGTGGAAACAAAATGAGAAGTAAGTTGGAGTACAAACATATGGTATTTGCATTTGTTGGGGTCTTAATTGAAAGCATTGAGGGAATGTAAGAGGAATAAACGTGGCAGAATTGTAAAATAAATTGTAGGTAAGCAGTGATTGTGAATCATTTCTTTCTTTTACTACTAGCTCTTGCATTTATGTACCTTCATAAAGGCGTTCAATCAATACCCGCCTTCAACACTTTTCAATTCCATTTATACAACATTTAAGATTCCCTTAAATGCTTATTTCTTTGTGGTGTGGGCTACCGAGGGCCTGTTATCAATTCCCAATAAAATGCCAACTTATTTCAATTAATCCATGCGTAAGATATGATGCTTTGTGTGTTTGAGAGTTTCTCTTATCTAGCCTTCATAAATTCTAGTTAGGGTTTTAGTGTCAGCTTGGATTTTCCATCTTTTATTACACCTTATCGAGTTTTACCTATATTAGTAAATTATGTCATATTGTACATCAATTCTCTAAATTCCAACTTTCTCTTTAACTCCAACAATTTATTACGATTGTTGATATAGATGAAAAATAAAATTCAAGAATTGTTCCACATGAATCCATGCAAACGGATGTGTGTTTCTATTTGTCATGTTAATGAGTTGTTCCAATTTTAATTGTTGGAGAAAACTCTGTTGGAAACAACAATTATGAACAACTTGCACAATTAAACTCTCAATTAGAAACTAAACATACAACAATTCAAACCAACAATCAATCCAGTGTCAAATATGTGCAAGATAATCTATTTTTGTTTTAAGATCATTAAAGGGATTGTATAAATTAATGGACCAAAAAGTAATGACTAAAATTAATCATTTCAAGGATTAACAATAAACAAATATTGTGTGCTTATTCAAGACATGTATGTGAAGAGATGGATGGTATGATAGGGGTTAGAGGAGTTTGGCAAGGGGGGACAATAATAAAATGTTTCAAAACATAGCAAATGAAGCTAGAGATAAAATAATTTAAAACCCTCTCCCTCGCCTCGACATGTGGCTTGCTAGGAATGAAAGCTTATTTGACAACAAATTCATTCCCTCTTTGCAATGTTATATTCAAAGAAGATCTATATTTTTCAATTACAAGTTGCAAAAATCAGTGTCCATAGATAGCATTTCACAAGCCTCTTGAGGTTATTTTGACGGTGTGGAACTATTTGTGGGAAAGGACACTATCAAGAGTAGCATTAAGTTCTCTCTAAACATTCTCAATTGTTTTTTGTATATTGAGTTTCTATAACAGGAGTTAGTATTAAATATTTATAAAAATATTTAAATGCACATTTATGGCTATTATAGAATACATAATATCTTGGCTAATGGATTCTTTAAAAAATCTAAGATTCATATTCTTGAGGCATATTTTAATTTTTCTTTCTCTTGAAAATATTTCTCGTGTGTCTTGAATAAATCCCTTGGCACCCTTGGCATTAGCAGCATTAGCAACAAGCGTTGCATCCTAAATGTATTCGTTTTGTTGAGATTATGAACATCTTCCTTTTCATGATCCTCATGTGCAAGAACAATTCCAGGAATCAATTCCAAATATTATGTCGCTTTCTCTTGTTTAAACGTGTAATGAAATTCTTATTATACATAGTCATAATGACTATCTTGGGGTATGTACTTCACCAATTTCTCAGCACCAAAATCATTTTCGGTATTACTGATGTAACAATATTCATTTGCAGTTTTCCCTTTACAAAATTCCTATAGGAGAACTTCTAAATAAATTCAATAACAAAGAGAAAAGGACAAACTCATTAATCCTTCTAAAGCCAATAGAAAAAGGGCATAAAATGTATCACTAAACCCTAGAACGATTATATTAAAAAATAAAATAATCTATCAAATTCCTGGTACTTTTGAAGAGGTTGGGATTTTCAAAAGCCCATGGATTTAATTGAGTATGTGTGCGAAAAGGGTACAAGATCTACCGGCATGAAGTTATCAGGTCCACAGAGCTAGGTATTTTGTGGGTTCAGTATTATTAATTATCCACAAATTTTGTTTTTTTATCTTATTCCTTCTATCAAATTCAAAAGGAAACATGAAAAAGGAGAGCACGGTCCATGACTCACCTTCCCCTACAGCCGAATCTCATTTTCTTCAATCTGCAAGCAAAACCCCCACTGGATAAGCATGTAGGCGCCAACATTTTCAATGTCTGTTGATCTCCTTTAAAGGAAATCTTCATCCCACCATTTGCAACATATTTATGTAAAAAGTTTTCATTTTCCACCTCCCAATTAAAAAATATAAACACCAAAGGAAGAGGAAGAGAAATATCCCCGTTCTATTTTTCACTGTATAAAAACCCTTGATCAGCACGTCGTTTGCACCTGCAGCCGTCTTCAGGGCATTCATATGCTATCCTAACTGGAAAGAAATCCTTCCGTTCCCTCCTTTATTATGTTTTTTCTAAATAGAGGTGGCTGTCGCAATGGTGAAGATTCTAATGGGAAAATATATAATCCACGATCTGCTAGGCCAAGGAACATATGGAAAGGTTTAAAAATGCACAATGTAGGAAACATGCAAGATTTTCTCTCTCAAGAAACCCTCTCTCTGAAACATTTCAAAGAGGGATTACCCTCCACTACACTCAGATAAATTGACCTACTAAAGATGCTTCTGCTCTACCCACACGTTATAAAGTAACAATTATTTTTTTGTAATTTGGTTGGCCCCATGATTCTATATTTAAAATCTTATGAGTTGTGTCTTCTTCAAATTATTTTAATGATATGCAGGTTGTTTAGTGTGGAAGAGTGTATCGATAAGGAACTAAATCCTGTGTTGTTAATTGTGTATGAATATATGGAAATCGATCTCAAAAAATACATCCGCTCTGATCTGCTGAAGAATAGCACTAACCAGCTAATGATAATCAAGGTTCAAGTGTCCTTAAATGTTGCATTGAATTGATTGCATATAAACAGATTCCACATTCAGTGATAATTAATATTGGGTAACGTTGATCCTCATTTTTTTTATTTGTTTATTTATTTCGTTCCTTTTGTGGATCAGATGCTCATGTTTTAGCTGCTCAGAGGCCTCGCTCACTTCCACGACAATGGAGTCCTGCACAGGTCAGTTTATATTTTGTTAGATAAGATAAATCCAACATCTTTAGTTTGTTTGACTATGTTTGAATTTTTAACTTTGTAGGGACCTAGAGCCTTCAAATATGATATTAAACCTGAGGACATGTTTGTTGTTGAATATTGATGATTTCGGACTTGGAAGAGGCCACTGTGACCCATGACAACATCCTCCGCTATGGTAGCCTCATCATTGGCAAGGGACGACGTTATCAGGATTCCCACGATCCACATTGAGTATTTGAAATATCTCTCTTAAAGACATGCCCTAAATCTACAAAAGAGGTGCCACATCACAGGAGACATGTCCCAATCCCATTCGCAGACGTGTCTCAACTCTCACGGGGCCAGTTGCATTGATAACAAATCGGTCATGCTTTATTTGTTAAGGGTCGTTTTTGAGGATCAGAGAAAAGAGAAGGTTGAAACCCAGGGGGATGCGGCACTTCACCTATACAATCTCAGGCCCGACTTCCATGGGGGGATTTTGTTTCCCCCCCTACTGATGGTCATGTGGAAAGGAACAGGAAGATTCAGATTCTTGTTGGAAATATTAATTACTCGTTGACTCCCTTAACATATCAGTCGAATCTGTCAGATTCTATAGTGGGTCAGTTTCTGTCAGTAGTATAAGAGGATGAAGAGTTCACCTCTCTCATATATAAACTAGTCAAATTAAATTTATGAAGCTAAGTTTGTAGGTAGATATTTATTATAGTCTTTAATGTAATTCAGTAGAAGTTTTATATAAGAAGAAGAGACGAAGGAAAAAGAGAAGAGAAGAGAAGAATAGAGTAAGTGTGAAGAAAAAGGAGAAGAAGGAAAAACTATGTGAAGAGTTTGAAGCTGAAGCTTCTCTGTGTTTTTTGAAAGTGTTGAGAATCGAAGTTATGTAAAAGGTGAAACATCCTTGTAAATTTTCAATTTTGTATTTACAGCTATAGTTCTTTGTTATGCCGCCACAAGATATATAAATCCATAGTTTATGGTTTAATGCATGTTTTATTTAGCCGCACATCTTCTCTATATTTACTTGAGTGAATGTTGTTTACATTTACTATCTCATGAAAGACACAAAAAATCCATAATTATTTCACAGTGTAAAAGTTCTAGTTTTTATCCGCAGAATGTTTTACACAAGTCTTATTCAATATTTGGTTATATGATATTGTGAATGAGTCGCAATATAGTTGTGTCACATTTTATTCCAATTTATTGTCGGTGAAAAGTGATTTTCATATCCTAATTCTTTAGACTAAGAAATATCTTCTTATAAATTTCAACCACATTTTATCCCAATTCATTATCGGTGAAAAGTGACTTTCATATCCTAATTCTTTAGACCAAGAAATATCTTCTTATAAAGTTCGACCAAAAGTTGTTCCATCTAAGACAATGTTGGTTGTAGGGGTAAATCCTATCGCAGTAAAAGCTGGTCGAAGTAAAGTGAGTCTCTGTCTAGGTGAAATGGTGTTGAGTAAAAATTTCATAAGATCTATCTCACATAAGCCTGTTGTAGTTTTTCCAGTCTGTCTATCATAGTAAATACCAATTGAAGTAATTCCTTTGTAGTACATTTGTCACAGTAATTTCGTCCCAAGTATTTTTGGTTGCAAGACTTTCTGTCAAAAGTAAAGCAAAGGAAAATAAAATTCTATGACCACCCGGTAACTCAAGTCTACCATCATAGCCATCTTTTTCTAGATATGGTATCTGAGCAGGTTTAGGAAAGAAATCTTGTCTTAAAAAGAGAAAAAGTAATTTTTCAAGGAAAATTAAAAATTAAAAATGGCTTGCACTTCTTTCTCACACATGTCGAGTTTACAAACTCCAATTTTCACGGGGTTTCAAGGGAAATAATTATGAGTATTGGTCTCTAACGATGAAGGCTTCGTTCATAGATCAAGATGTTTGGGAGATAGTCCAAAATAGTTATATAGAACTAGCAGATAAGGTGGCATTTGAACAAGCTCAGAAAGATGTTTAAAGATGTTTCGAGGGAATAGAGGAAGAAAGATAGAAAGGCTATGTTCTATATACATCAAGCCATGCATGAAAGCATACTCCCAAGAGTAGCAACAACAATTACCGCTAAGTAGGAATGGGACACATTGGATATTGCATATTAAGGCTTGGATAAGGTAAAGAATTCCAAGTTGCATATTCTAAGAAGACACAGAGTCAGTGGACTCATTCTAGGCTAGAGTTGGTGGTTTGATAAATCAACTAAAATATCATGAATAAAACATACAAGACAAAAGGGTTGTTGAAAAAGTTCTTATAAGTCTTCCCCCAAGATTTGAATCCTTGGTTGTAACCTTGGAATAAAACAAAGACATGTCAATGTTTACCATTGATGAGTTGCAATCTTCACTCATCAATGATGAAAAAATAATCGATATATAAAATATGTCATTGCAAGGTGTATTCGCAGCACTGTCATCCATAAGCCATGGATGAGGCAGCAACATAAATAATTCTAGAGGAAGAGGGAAAAACTTGTCCAGAGGAGGACACGGAAATAGTCCCGCGAATGTCACTAGTAGAATGCATAATATGAACCCAAGTCATCCATGTGGTCATAGGTTTGACAAATAAAAAATTCAATGTTCTTATTTTAAGAAATTTGGTCATTATGCATATGAATGCAGAAAGAAGCAGTATGACCAAGGAAGGAAAATCCAGAACTAGGCGACGAACACTAGCACTTCGTCAAGCACAATGTTGATGGCATGTGCATCTCCAATTGAATGCAATACCATCCAAGAAATTCCATGTGAAATAAGGTATTTAGATTCATGTTGCAACAATCATATGACTAGTAATTTAAATTTGTTTTCCAGTCTAGATAAATCAGTTCAAACTATTGTCACACTTGGAAATAATTTCCAAGTTGTTAGGATAATTAATCCTCCCTTGTCCAATTTCTCATATGTCTAAATCAGGAGTCATGTCTAAATTGGGAGTCCCTATAGTCTATTTTTAGTCACTAGCACCATTGGGTGCACTTGACCTAATTGGGGCACATTTTCCAATTACTAAAGTGTGGGGAACACTAATTGAGGCCTGCTGCCGCTGATTGCACTTACATGCATCAATTTAGGAGCCTCATAGATCAATCCCTACAAATTAGGATCCACTAGGAGTGCCAATACCAACCAAGGTTAGTTGAGTTGAGTTGGTGACTAGCCAAGCTTAGTTAGGAGTTAGTTACATTCAGTTCTAGTCCTCTACACTCAATTAGTGCTCATTTTGCATGGCTACATGTAGGAGAGGTGCATTTCTCACCTACCTCAGTTATCTAGGCTTAGTTAACACTAAATTAGACACTTGAGTTGTGATTTATAACTCTAATGAACTCCAATAATGATTTAGACAAAGTCAGTTAACCATTAAGTCAAGTAGATTCTAATCAATACGAATTTTCTCACATGGATTTGAATTGCTTGTGGCTATTTAGCCATTGTACTTCATTTTAATTATTACCTAATTACTTTGGATTAATAAAAGCATTCACGGTTGCAAGCCGTTTTTGTACTGTTTCATTCTTCAATTACTGAGTAAATTGTGTGATCTATTTTGTGATTTTTGTGTTGATCCATAGATCTATGTGCTCAATTTAGTATGGTATCAAAGCCACGACAGGACAAGGCACTTCTCCAACTATATATCCATACTTGGATCAAATTTTTTTGAGCAAAATTTCTCCTTCTGGTACTCCACCAAAAACGGATAATTACCACTTAATATCCCAAGTTAAGGAATTGTTGATCAAGCTTGCTTGATCAACTATGCTGGGTGTGAAGGAAATTCAAAAATTGCAGACTGTCGACCTTATTTTCTCTGTTTGATTGTATGATTTACAGGTTTATCATTCCTCTTCACTTCATTCGCTACAAGATGCTTAGTCTCCTTCACAGCATTCGCTACAGAAGTTCAGTCTTCTCCACTGCATTGTAGATGGCCCCTCAAATGGAGCCCCTGGCTACTTTAAACTATCACCAGTAGAAGGAGGACATGGAGATGAAGCTATGCTCCAAAAGACTCTTCAGACTCACAATGGAGGAAGAGAAAGAGCCAATTCATTATGTTGACAAAGAAAACTATTGGAATAGGCTTGATGAAGCCTATGGATGCTTGTGCCTCTCAATATCTTGAGATATTCTCTTCCACATCAATGGATTGAAGACTCCCAAGGAGCTTTGGGATAATCCTGCATCCTTATTTGAAAAGAAGGATGATCTAAGGATCTATCAGCTAGAGAATGAGTTGATTTCTCTTCATCCAACCAATTTTGAAACACTCAATGATTTCTTCACAAAATTCAAAAATCTAGTGTTCCAACTAAAGCTATGCAAGGTTGAGAACAAGGATGATTAACTCATCCTTGCCATTATCTCCAATATTGGTGAAGACTATTAAGTCTTTGTATCAACATTTCATTCTATGTAGCTCTCTACTCCAAACTGGAATATGCCTACTCTTAACTCTTTCATTGAATCTCTCACTCGGGAGCATGACAAGTTGATCCAAATGGGGATTATTTGATCTTCCAGAGATCAATTACTTCTTGCGGGAAGACCTAAGGTATCGAATGATAAAGGGAAGAAAAAGGATGAATCTCCTAGAGAAAGAGAATTTAAAAGAGCCTTTAGGTTCGAAGAGAAGCTAGAAGAATAGAAAATTTGAAGACACTCTATTCTTACTATGGAAGGGGATTTCATCCAGAAAGAACATGTATGAGAAGAACCATTGATGACATGTCACTTCTTCTGAAGAAAAATAACATTATTGTACCTGCTAGCACAAGGAAGGCTGGCCATAAGGAATAAACTGAAGAACATGAAGAGATATGCCATGCATTGAAGGCTAGCTGCTCAACAGCACATGCCTTCATCATTGATTCTAGATCTTCCAATCAAATGGTTGCATCCATAGAATCATTCTCTTTCTTGCAGTCTTTCGATTGTCCTATTATTTAGATGGGAAATAGTAGTAAATTTCAATCCAAAGGGAAGGGGTCTATCAAGCTTGAACATGGAAAGTTGAAAGATGTGCTTTGTGTTCCCTCCCTAGATGCAAACATGTTATCTATATACCAGATGACACATACTGGCTCTCCCAAGTGATTCATATTTGGTCCTGACTCAGAGGAGATCACATATATCCCTACTGGGAACATCATAGCAAAGGGTTCTGCAAATCATGCCTCCAAGGTATATGAGTTCTTACACTTCATGCCATTTTTAGAACCAGTGCACTCTCAATAGCCACTTTCCAAGGAAGGTAAACAAATTTCATCTACTTCTTTTGTAGATCTAGCTATATCAGTTTATGAGATTGAGAGTCAAGTTTATATAGATCCATATCCGGTCCCTCCTTCCAAATTGGAAGCTAGGAAGATGACTAGATATCCATCTAACACTTAGAAGGGAAATACCCTTGCACTATGTCATGCAATATTACCTCCTTCAGAGAGATGCAATAGACTCCCTGTAAGATGCTACATAGAAAGGGCTCACATTAGAGGAAATTTGGGGTCTAAAATGGGCCTTATAAGAAAACACGCAAAAAATAAATTTTGTGAGTTGGAATTCAAGAACCAATAGAATTTCAATAAAATGAGTCAACCATAATGGTTGAATTGACATATTTGTCATAAAAGAAAACTACTTTTTTTGTTTGTATTTTCAACATATCTCCGTGTGTTTTTACTCAAATTTTAAGCAGGAGAGCTCATTGGATGTAGAATTAAATTGCGCATCCAACGAGTACCCACTCAGCATACTTTTGATGGACCCTACCACCCAAAAAGCAAGAAATACCTCAAAAACGTGATGATGACATCATCATCACGTTTCTTCAGGTATTTCTTGTTTTTGGTATAGTGGATTCAGTCAAAAGTATGTAGTGTGGGTACTCCTTGGATGAAAAATTAAATTCCGCATCCAATGAGCTCTCCCGCTCAGAATTTGAGTAAAAACACGAGGAGATATGTCGAAAATACGAACATAAAAAGTAGCTTTTTTCATTCTTCCTCCAAAGTTAATAACTATTATTTTATTATTTTAACTATTATTTTATTATTTTCCTTAGGAGGCCCATTTTAGACCTCAAATTTCCTCTAATGGTCTCACTGCATCCAGAAGAATAGAGCTGATCATACACCTTTTCATCCAGCAAGAGATAAAGGTTACATTCCTCCTTCCTTCCATCATCATTTTGGGAGAAGATGGAGAAGTCTACATGCCAGACCCTAGGATACCTATGCACAAAACATCATGCATGCTGCTTCGCTACATCATAGAGATTGTAGTAACACATTTTTAAGTTTTTCAAACTTGAATCATGATTCTATCTTCTTAGTTAGAGGGATGGGGCGGGGGTGGGGGTTTCCATGTAGTTTTTTCCCCAGATCCTTGTATTAAGCAGTTACTTTACTTTCCTTGATATAATGGGTGACCTATGGTCTTAGTTACCAGGGCCTGCAGATTGTCCAAGTTAACATTCAGGGGGGGTGTTAGGATTATTAATCCTCCCTTGTCCAATTTTTTCATATTCTAAATTAAGATTCATGTCTAAATCAAGAGTCCATTTAGTCTATTTTTAGTCACTAGCACCATTGCGTCCACTTGGCCTGATTGGGGCACATGTTCCAGTTACTAAATTGTGGGGAACACTAATTGAGGCCTAATTCCATTGATTACAATTTCATGCATCAGTTTAGGAGCCTCATAGATCAATCCCTACAAATTAGGAGCCACTGGGAGTGTCGATACCAACCAAGGTCAGTTGAGTTGAATTGGTGACTAGTCAAGCTCAATTAGGAGTTAGTTACATTCAGTTTTAGTCCTCTACATTTAGTTAGCACTAGGTTTGCATGGTTGCATATAGGAGAGTCACATTTCTCACCTACCTGAGTCATTTAGGCTTATTTAACACTGAATTAGACACTTGAGTTGTGATTTAGAACTTCAATGAACTCTGATAATGATTTAGACAAGGTCAGTTAACCATTCAGTCAAGCACAATCTAATTAATTTGAATTTCCTCACATGGATTCAAATTGCTTGTGGCTATTTATCCATTGTAATTCATTGTAATTATTATCTAATTATTGTTTATTAATGAACGAATTCACAGTTGCAAACCATTTTTGCACTATTTCATTCTTCAATTACTGAGTAAATTGTGTGATCTATTTTGTGAGTTGTGTGTTGATCCATAGATCTATGTGTTCAATTTAATACAAGTCACTGTTTTGGGAAAAGGGACTGTTGGTATTCTAACCAAACATGGGGAGTGAAATTTTATGCCTAATGTTTATCATGTTGAAGGTTTGAAACGCAATTTGTTGAGCATTGGACAACTTATACAAAAAGGGTTCAGATTCTACATAGAGGACAATCACTTTGTTATTAAAGACATATGTCAAAGCAACCAGGAGATAGCAAAAGTGTAAATGACAAGCAATCGCTTGTTTCCATTAAAGATAGTTCCTTACATGAAAGAAAATAAAAATACAAGAGTTGCATTCAAGATGGAAAACAAGGAAGCAAACAAGTACTGCAACACGAAAGAAAATGACAGCGTTGAAATTCAAGTAGCGTTTCAAACAAAAGTTTAGGATGATTCCTTGCTATGGTATTTCATATTTGGCATCTGAATTTCGTTGGGATGAAGCTATTGCACACAAAGAATATGGCGAAAGTATTTACATTGGAAGGTTGCATTTTTGGAAAGCAACATAGAGATACTTTTCCAATTGGAAAGTCATACAAAGCATGCACATTATTTGATATTGTCATTTTGACATCTGTGGCCCAATGTAGACATCATCCATAGGAGGATGCAATTATTTTCTTACTTTTGTTAATGAATACTCAAGTAAAACATGGGTATATTTTTCTAAAACATAAATCTGATGCATTTAGTTGTTTTCAGCAGTCCAAGGAAGTCATGGAGAACCAGAGTGGACACTACATCAAAATATTAAGGAAGGATAGAGATGGTGAATGTGTTTCGAAAGAAATTTCTAAATATTTGGAAAAAACATGGCATACATATGTAATTCACTACGCGGTATACACCTCGGTAGAATGATGTCGCATAGAGAAAGAACATAGCCATTATGGAGATGGTGTGTAGAATGATGGAAGCCAAGAATTTTCCAAATGAATATTGGCATGAATTAGCCACAACTTTTGTATGCATTATGAACTAGTGTCTGATAAAGAGTGTGAAGAAAAAGGTTCCTCAAGAAGCATGGATAGGTATGAATCATAGTGTTTCGCATATAAAAGTTTTTTGGTTGTGTCGCATATGTTCATGTTCCAAATGAGCTGAGAAAGAAACTAGAAAACAAGGGACATCAATGTATTTTTGTTGGCTACTATGAAGACACAAAAGAATACAAGTTGTATGATCATGTCCAAGGAAATTGATCATGAGTCGTGATTTTCAATTTGTCGAGAATGAATCATGGGATGGAACTATCGAGAAGAATGTCAAGATTGTGTCGAATTTTGAGCATGATGAAATGATGAAGGAAGTGGTTCAAATACTGCATGTAAGTCAATTGATCTCAACACCATCGACTCGCATGACACCATGACCTATTTCAATAGAAAGAACATAGACGAAATTCATAGCTCAACCTACATCGACAAGCACAAGAGGACAACAAAGTCCATCAAGCAACTCATCGAGGACAACATTGAATGATATATTGAATACAATAATTATGCATGAAATATATGAAGTTGGTACACAAAATTGATTCTCTCTCTTTGCATTATTTTCTCAAATAGATGATCCACTAACATTTTAGGAAGTTGTCGAAGATGAAGTATGGGCACAATCCATCGATGAAGAAATAGAATGGACTGAGAAGAATCAAACATGGGAGCTATTAGATGTACCAAAAGATAAAAATGTAATCAACATCAAATGGATTTACAAGACCAAGTAAGATGTTGATGGGAATGTGCAGAAGCACAAGGCAATAATGGTCGCAAGAGGGTTCACATAGCAGCCCAACATAGAATTCAATGTAACCTTCACACCAATCGCATGCATGGATAAATTCAAAACAATTTTGGCCATCATTGCACAAAAAAATGGCCATTTTATCAAATGGATGTTAAATCGGCATTTTTGAATGGATATCTAGATGAATAAGTATACGTGGAACAACCACAAGTCTATGAAGTTCCAAGTCAAGAGCACAAATTATATAGGCTGAAAAAGACACTCTATGGTTTGAAGCAAGCTCAGAGAGCTTGGTACAGTTGCATTGATTGCTATCTCACTGAAAATGGATTTCACAGGAATGAAAGTGAACCGACATTGTACACCAAATTCAATCAGAAAGTTAGCATGTTAAGTGTATGCCTGTATGTAGATGATTTAATATTTATTGGTGATTTTGGCATAAAAGAATTTAAAACAGTCATGGAAAGTGAATTTGAAATTAATGATTTGGGGCTCATGAATTTTTCCTAGGCATTGAATTCCAACAATCTAAAAGTTGTATTTTCATATCATAGTTGAAGTATGCAAGTGCAGTTTTAAAAAGATTCAATATGTCTAATTGCAAGACAACCCCAACACAAGTAATACAATGTTTAAAATTGAATAAGAATAATGATGGATCAACTATAGATCCTACAGTGTTTACAAGACTTGTTAGCGGCCTTATATATTAATTAACCGTGACAAGACCAGTCATCATGTATGGAGTAAGTATGATCTCAAGATTCATGGATTCACCAAAAGACTCTCATTGGCAAGAAGGTGAAAGAATTCCGAGGTATGTAAGTGGTACAAAGGAACTTGGCATAATGTATTCAACCTTGAAAAATTTTAAACTCATTGGATACATTGACAGTGACAATGGACGTAACACAAATGAAAGGAAAATCACATTTGGGTACACATTTCATTTTGGTATAGGTGTTTTGTCATGGGATTCAAAGAAACAACCCATAGTAAATCTCTCTTCGGAAGAAGTAGAGTATGTCGAAGCTACAAGCACCGCATGCCAAGTCATTTGGATGCAAAGAATGTTAAAAGAACTGTCGCAGGAACAACAAGTGTTGAAATATTGTAACTTCGAAGAATATTCTATATGTATCTTTTGTGGTCCCCGATGGTCCTACCGAGAGAACCACTTGTATTATCTTGTACCCCTGTGCTTCTAATCGAAAGAACTAATAAGAGTCATGAGGTTGTCCCCTCTAATTGTAAAGGTGGGTCATTAGCACCCCAATGTGGTTACTTGAGCCTACATGTGTAACTCAAGCCTACATGATTAATTGAAGCCTACATGTCGGATGAGTTAATTGAAGTGAATGGATAAATATAAATAGAGGTGTAGCTCTCCTCATTCGAGACACACACTCTCACTTGTGTAGCACATTAGTGGAGAAGAGAAGTAGCTGGAGAAGGAGGAGGACCAGGCTTTGATCTCCTTGCTGGTTTTATCTTTTATCTTTTTGGGACATCTATATTGAGGAAGCTTTTGCTGGGTTTTTCCCTTTAGGTTTTTTCCACAATAAATCTTTGTGTTCCTTTTGTATGGTTGTGCTTGTCTATCTTTCAGTGACCTTGTTTATATGCTTTTGTTATGAAAATGAAATGAAATACTAATGTCTTAGCTAAGCATATGAAAATTTAACATGGTATCATAGCCACCCTAAAAACAAGACATTGTGCAGCTACAGAATCTAGGGATTCTTACTTTTTGGTTCTCTCTCCACAATTGATCAGCAAAAGAAGGATAGGCTAACTCTCCATTGAAGGGCACATCTTTCTGTCGAAGCGGAATTCGATTCCGAGCATTTTCAGTTTCCGGTGTGGGAAATTAGGGCTTCTTACAGAAGAAGAATTTTTGAGTGAGCCCAACATAGGATTTCTCTCCTCATCAAAATCGAAGTTTAGAGACCCGGATCAATATTTTTGGTTGGGTGAAACTCCAGGAAAGTCAAACCCTAGTTTGACCCGGAGCTAGAAAAACCCTAAATACTAAAACTGCTACATTTTGGTATATTCGCTATATCCCAATATTGGCGAAGGTTCAAGAGCTAAAAATTGCAGAGACCAAATAAATAATCTTGATGAACACTTTTTCCAACATTCAGCCTCAGATTCACTATATTCTAGGAGATATGATCCCTCCAAGTTAGGGTTCCAGCCTCTTCCAGAATTTATCCCTAAACATGACACCTAGGGAAAATTGCTATAGATTGGGAGACAGAGGTCCAAATGAAATTCCTGAAGATTTTCCAGAAATATAACGGACTTTACTTTCTTTTTTCCAAATTTCAGAACCTAAAGATGAGCCAGTGACACGTGGCATGCCGTACAACTTCACTATTCTGAATAGTCCTGTAACAGGTCACCTTGGGAAAATGATCATAAATCCAAATTGGTGAAACCAATTCTAATGAAACCTATGGTGTTGGATCATAGAAGTGTGAGGTTACCTCAGTGAGAAATTGTAGACATAGAGGAGCAGTAACTTCAATGTAACCTTCACACCAATCGCATGCATGGATAAATTCAAAACAATTTTGGCCATCATTGCACAAAAAAATGGCCATTTTATCAAATGGATGTTAAATCAGCATTTTTGAATGGATATCTAGATGAATAAGTATATGTGGAACAACCACAAGTCTATGAAGTTCCAAGTCAAGAGCACAAATTATATAGGCTGAAAAAGACACTCTATGGTTTGAAGCAAGCTCAGAGAGCTTGGTACAGTTGCATTGATTCCTATCTCACTGAAAATGGATTTCACAGGAATGAAAGTGAACCGACATTGTACACCAAATTCAATGAGAAAGGTAGCATGTTAAGTGTATGCCTGTATGTAGATGATTTAATATTTATTGGTGATTTTGGCATAAAAGAATTTAAAACAGTCATGTAAAGTGAATTTGAAATTAATGATTTGGGGCTCATGAAGTTTTCCTGGGCATTGAATTCCAACAATCTAAAAGTTGTATTTTCATATCATAGTTGAAGTATGCAAGTGCAGTTTTAAAAAGATTCAATATGTCTAATTGCAAGACAACCCCAACACAAGTAATACAATGTTTAAAATTGAATAAGAGTAATGATGGATCAACTATAGATCCTATAGTGTTTACAAGACTTGTTAGCGGCCTTATATAGTAATTAACCGTGACAAGACCAGACATCATGTATGGAGTAAGTATGATCTCAAGATTCATGGATTCACCAAAAGACTCTCATTGGCAAGAAGGTGAAAGAATTCCGAGGTATGTAAGTGGTACAAAGGAACTTGGCATAATGTATTCAACCTTGAAAAATTTTAAACTCATTGGATACATTAACAGTGACAATGGACGTAACACAAATGAAAGGAAAATCACATTTGGGTACACATTTCATTTTGGTATAGGTGTTTTGTCATGGGATTCAAAGAAACAACCCATAGTAAATCTCTCTTCGGAAGAATTAGAGTATGTCGAAGCTACAAGCACCGCATGCCAAGTCATTTGGATGCAAAGAATGTTAAAAGAACTGTCGCAGGAACAACAAGTGTTGAAATATTGTAACTTCGAAGAATATTCTATATGTATCTTTTGTGGTCCCCGATGGTCCTACCGAGAGAACCACTTGTATTATCTTGTACCCCTATGCTTCTAATCGAAAGAACTAATAAGAGTCATGAGGTTGTCCCCTCTAATTGTAAAGGTGGGTCATTAGCACCCCAATGTGGTTACTTGAGCCTACATGTGTAACTCAAGCCTACATGATTAACTGAAGCCTACATGTCGGATGAGTTAATTGAAGTGAATGGATAAATATAAATAGAGGTGTATCTCTCCTCATTTGAGACACATACTCTCACTTGTGTAGCACATTAGTGGAGAAGAGAAGTATCTGGAGAAGGAGGAGGACCAGCCTTTGATCTCCTTGCTGGTTTTATCTTTTATCTTTTTGGGACATCTATATTGAGGAAGCTTTTGCTAGGTTTTTCCCTTTAGGTTTTTTCCACAATAAATCTTTGTGTTCCTTTTGTATGGTTGGGCTTGTCCATCTTTCAGTGACCCTGTTTATATGCTTTTGTTATGAAAATGAAATGAAATACTGATGTCTTAGCTAAGCATATGAAAATTTAACATGGTATCATAGCCACCCTAAAAACAAGACATTGTGCAGCTACAGAATCTAGGGATTCTTACTTTTTGGTTCTCTCTCCACAATTGATCAGCAAAAGAAGGATAGGCTAACTCTCCATTGAAGGGCACATCTTTCTGTCGAAGCGGAATTTGATTCCGAGCATTTTCAGTTTCCGGTGTGGGAAATTAGGGCTTCTTACAGAAGAAGAATTTTTGAGTGAGCCCAACATAGGATTTCTCTCCTCATCAAAATCGAAGTTTAGAGACCTGGATCAATATTTTTGGTTGGGTGAAACTCCAGGAAAGTCAAACCCTAGTTTGACCCGGAGCTAGAAAAACCCTAAATACTAAAACTGCTACATTTTGGTATATTCTCTATATCCCAATATTGGCGAAGGTTCAAGAGCTGAAAATTGCAGATACCAAATAAATAATCTTGATGAACACTTTTTCCAACATGCAGCCTCAGATTCACTATATTCTAGGAGATATGATCCCTCCAAGTTAGGGTTCCAGCCTCTTCCAGAATTTATCCCTAAACATGACACCTAGGGAAAATTGCTATATATTGGGAGACAGAGGTCCAAATGAAATTACTGAATATTTTCCAGAAAGATAATGGACTTTACTTTCTGTGTTCCAAATTTCAGAACCTAAAGATGAGCCAGTGACACGTGGCATGCCGTACAACTTCACTATTTTGAACAGTCCTGTAACAGGTCACCTTGGGAAAATGATCATAAATCCAAATTGGTGAAACCAATTCTAATGAAACCTATGGTGTTGGATCATAGAAGTGTGAGGTTACCTCAGTGAGAAATTGTAGACATAGAGGAGCAGTAACTTCATAGATATCACAGAAACAATAACAGGAATTTCTGCAGAAGAAATTGGAAAAGTAGGGCTTCCTGTTCCGGGAGCTTCCCTCCACTATTTTCAGAAAAGGAGTACATTGGATAGCTCCATTTGAAGAGATATATCTTTCTATCCAGTCAGATCTGAAATATTCCAAGTTTTGAAAATTATATTTTCTCTGACAAACCCTAGATCATCCAACTCCAGAAGCAGGACAGACACCTCAAATCGGTAAGATCTAATCTTTTACAATTTTCATTTGAGGTTCTCATTTCAAAGTGATATATCACATCAGCTTGATGATAAGCTTGGTGAAGTTGAAAACTTCCAAGCATGAAAGTATTTGATCCCTCTGAAGAAAATGAATTGGACACCTACATGAGTAGAGAGGTTCCAGTTCTAGAGGGAGATGAGCCTCAAAGCCTTACACAAGAAGAACTTGATCAAGGCCAAGAAGATCACTGTTGATTCAATCACAGATCAATTTGTACAACAAGTGTCTTCCCTAAAGACAATGAATATGTTTGATTCCTTGATCAAGCTATTTGAAGATAAGAACATAATTCAGAAGATGGATTTGAGAAAACAGTTGAAGAATGTGAAGATCTAGAATGCATAACATCTTAAAGCGGTAGAAGAAGAAGCAGAGAATGCAGAAGTGGTGATAGCCACCTTGAATGGCCTCCCATGATCATGGGATTCATTCATGCAAGGAATGTGTGCCAGAAGGAAGTGATTACTTTCAGTTGACTTTGGGAAGAAGAAGAAGCTTGTCTCATAAGAAGAGAAGAAGAAAGATGGGAGCAAATTGAAGATCAAGCTCTCACCATTCAAAGAAGATCCCTCAAGCGATGAGGAATATGAAGAACTCAATTATTGATGAACCTCTTATCCAGTTTATCATTTGCATAAGAAATGATGATTTCATAAATGAAGAAGATGATGAAGGAGAATGATCAAGAAGGATTCTACCCACAAAACAAACAAAAGATAAGTATTCAGTTGTCATTTAATGATATTGTTTTGTTATGCATATTCAGTTGATGTGTTATTCATGATAGATTGTTTGCATTAATGATTGTATATTACTAATATGCATGTGATCGGTAAGTAGCTCATGGTACTATACATCTCTCCATTACTACTTATCTAGAATGAAACCTCTTTACATGACATATTGGATTAATGCACAATCTCAATGATGTCATCTAGAAAGTTTCCATTGTAATGCCGCATATTATTTAATGATTATTAGTAAGTGCTTTTAATTAATTTAATATATATATATATATATATATATATATATATATATATATTAA
>LPNX010258205.1:0-16652 GCA_001517045.1 Pseudotsuga menziesii
GCTAATCACACTGAAGGATTACCTGATGACTTCTACCGGAGTTGTTTTATCAGTGGTCTAAAGGATGCAATTCGCTCTGAGGTCAAAATGTTCATTCCCAACGCAATGATGGAATCCCTGGGGTTGGCTAAGTTGGTAGAAGAAAAGATGGCAGCCCAACAGCGCTCCAAATCCTCTTTTGTTCCCTTCCGAAATATGGGTTCTCAACGACCTCCCATTCCGCCAGCTCCTCGCTCACCTCCAATCAAGCATTTGTCTAAAGCAGAGATGTAGGAACGCAGAGAAAAAGGTCTTTGTTATAATTGTGATGAGAAATTCCATCGGGGACATCGATGTGTTCAACAAAAGCTCTATCTCTTGGATGTGGATTCTCCACCTGCCTCTGAAATTGGTGAAGAAGCTCCCGATACAATGGATGATCCGGTTGACATTCAGGAGCCGCCTATTGACCCTCCATCTCAGGACAACCAGCCCGAGATATCCCTCCATGCTTTAGCTGGAGTCACGGCCCCCCAAACAATGCGGGTACGCGGTTACTTCAATAAGATTCCTCTTACAATACTCATTGATTCTGGCAACACTCATAATTTCATTGACCCTCGGATCGCCAAACAAGCTGATTGTTTTATCCATCCTTGCTCCAACTTTGAAGTCATGGTTGCCAATGGGGGCACCTTACCTTGCAAAGGGAAGTGTTATAATGTGCGTATCTCTATGGGATATTATAACCTCCTCTCTGACATGTTTTCCTTGTGCTCAATGGCTACGCACACTTGACCCCATATTATGGTATTTTGCTGAACTTTGGATGCAGTTCTCCCCCGATGGACACAAACACACATTGAAAGGATTACAACCAGGGTCTCTTAGCATCATCAGTTCACATCACATGGAAAAACTCCTTAAGAAGAGTTCCCATGGTGTCATCGCTCAGCTCCATTCCATTCAAATGCAACCATCAGTAGCCCCCACTACTCCTTTGGATCTCCAACAAATTCTAGATCAATATACAGGTGTTTTTGCTGAACCAGTGGGACTTCCACCTTCACAACCAGAGGACCATCATATTCATCTCCTTCCTGGAAGCATTCCTCCCAACATCAGGCCCTACCACTACCCATTTCACCAAAAAACAGAGATTGAACTCCTTGTTAGGGACTTACTGAAGCAAGGTATTATTCACCCAAGCACAAGTTCCTTTTCTTCACCAGTTCTTCTTGTCCGCAAAAAATATGGGTCATGGCACCTCTGCATTGACTTCCGAGCACTTAATCACCTCACCATCAAGGATAAGTTTCCAATTCCTATTGTTGATGAGCTTCTTGATGAGCTTCATGGTGCTCAATTTTTCTCCAAGTTGGATCTTCACTCTGGGTATCATCAAATTCGGGTTCATGAGGATGATATCCCTAAAACAACTTTCCGCACACATGATGGCCACTATGAGTTTTTGGTCATGCCCTTTGGTCTCACTAATGCTCTTTCCACATTCCAAGCCTTGATGAATAAAATATTTTGACCCTATTTGCGGAAATTCCTTCTGGTATTTTTTGATGATATCCTCATCTACAGTAAAACATGGGCTGAACATCTCCAGCATCTGGCTCTTGTAATGCAACTTTTCTCTGATCATCATCTCCATGCCAAAAATTCTAAATGTGTTTTTGGCCAAAAGGAATTTGAGTATCTCGGGCACATTATCTCAGCACAAGGGGTTCGTGTGGATCCTGCCAAAATCGTTGCCATGAACAATTGGCCGCCTCCTAAGACACTCAAGAGCCTTCGTGGTTTTTTGGGGTTGACTGGCTACTACCACAAGTTTGTCAAGGATTATGGGAAGATTGCAGCTCCATTAACTACTCTATTGAAAAAGGATGCTTTTACATGGACACATGTTACTAAGTGTGCATTTGACAAGCTGAAACAAGCTATGTGTACTACACCTGTTCTAGCTATGCCCGATTTTTCCAATCCCTTCACTATTGAGAGTGATGCTTGCGGCAATGGACTTGGTGCTGTTCTCCTTCAAGATGAACACCCCATTGCGTTCACCAGCAAAGCCCTTTCTGGTAATAATTTAGCTGCCTCTACATATGAGAAGGAAATGATGGCTATTTTTCATGCAGTACAAAAGTGGCGACCCTACCTCTTAGGGAATCATTTATGCATCAAGACTGATCACCAGAGTCTGAAATATTTCCTAGAATAGTGTGTATCCTCCCAAGAACAACAGAAATGGGTTAGCAAACTCATGGGTTATGACTATGAGATCACTTATAAGAAGGGTAAGGACAATATTGTGGCGGATGCCCTTTCTTGCACATTTGATGACCAAGGTTCTCTTTCCGCTATTTCTATGCATGTTCCAAATTGGTTGCAATCGGTTCAACAGGGTTATGTCAATGACTCTTCATTATCTCAAATCATCCAACGCTTGGACAACAACCCTTCTGCTATCCCACATTACTCTTGGGATGGTGCTTCATTGAGATACAAGGGTTGTCTGGTGCTTCCCCAGAACACAGCTCTTCAACAAGCTATCTTCTATGAACTCCATGCTTCTCCGTCAGTTGGGCACTCTGGTTTTCTCAAAATGTATGAACGGGCATGGTGCAACTTCTTTTGGCAGGGCATGAAAAGGACAATTCAACAGATGGTGGCTGAATGTGATACCTGCCAGTGCAATAAGGGTGAAACAACACCCCTTTTTGGATTGCTCAAACCCTTTCCCATACCTACCCAGATATCGACAGATATGTCTATGGATTTCATTGAAAAGATCCCTAAATCTGGAGGGAAGACTGTGATTTTGGTTGTGGTTTATTGCCTCTCCAAATATAGTCATTTTTGTGCTCTCAGCCATCCCTATACAGCCTCCTCCGTTGCTCAAATTTTCCTGGACCAGATCTTTCGTCTTCATGGCATGCCTTCTTCCATTGTCTCGAATCGTGATGCGATTTTCACCAGTCATTTTTGGACAGAACTCTTTCACCACCCTGGCACCAAATTGAATATGAGTTCAGGTTATCACCCACAAATGGATGGTCAGACTGAAATTATCAATAAATGCTTGGAAACTTATCTTCGTTGCTTCTCCTCTGAGCAACAACATCAGTGGGAAAAGTGGCTCCCTCTCGCTAAATGGTGGTACAATACCTCTTACCACACTGCCTCTAAAATGACTCCATATGAAGCAGTTTATGGTTAGGAAGCACCAGTTCTTCTTCCTTACACCCCCAGCAGTTCTCCAGTTCAGGAAATTGATGCGGTCCTTCGAAACTGCAATGAGGTTCTTTGCATTTTGCGCGAAAATATTCACATGGCAAGAAATCGAATGAAGCAACAAGCTGATCAGCACCGTTCTGAGCGCACTTTTGAAGCCAGTGATATGGTTTTTCTTCGTCTCCAGCCTTACAAGAAATCCTCACTAAAAATCAAAGGGCGTCATAAGCTCGCTCCAAAGTTCTATGGGCCATATAGGATTCTTCAGAAGATTGGGTCTGTTGCTTATAAATTGGAACTTCCGCCTTCTTCCCGCATTCATCCAGTATTTCATGTCTCTTGTCTGAAGAAAGTTCTTGGCACCAACATCAAAGGCCAAACTATTTTACCAGAACTGGATAATGAAGGATCCATCTTTTTGGAGCCAGAGGCTATCCTCAATAAGCGCACTCATCAGCTTCGCTCTCACTCTATCACAGAGGTCTTAATTCAATGGCATGAAATGTAGCCTGAGGATGCTATGTGGGAACCACTCCTTCAGATTCAACGACAATTTCCACATATAAAGCTTTGAGGACAAAGATTTTTCTAAGGGGGAGGGGATGTTAGGAACCCATGTCAATCCTTCTCTTTACCATGTTAGTATATTGTTGTTGGATGCATATGCTTTGTAATTCGTCCCATAGTAATTGTTGATCCATAGTTTGTGTTATTGTTGTTGGGCGCATATGCTTTGTAAGCCGCATGTAGTATTTGTTGATCCATAGTTTATATTGGCCCATGGTTTTGACCCATAGTATTGGCACCTATTTTTAGTATATAAGTGTGTGTTGAGGCCAAGGAAGGCACCGTGAAGTTATTTTGTATTGAGCTTGCTCAAAGGAGGTTGCCCCCTCTAAGTGGCCTGCGATTAATATAAAAGTGATTTTGAGTTATGCTGCTATATCGTGTATTTTGATTAATTATTTGCTGCATGGTCCTCACAAATGGCAGCTCATACATGCTTTTGCATGGAGAAAAGAGTGGAGGATGAAGAGGACAAAAAACTAGTTCACCTCACCTAGTCTAGCTTTTCTATTTTCCTTAAAACACTAAAAAAGCAGGGAATAAAGCAGAAAAAGTAGAAGGGCGCCTAGGAGGCCAGGAATAAAGCATATTTGATTCCTTGGGCTTTCCCATGTGCTACATGAGTCAAATGAGGCAAGTTTGACCACTATGGATAGGTAAAAGGCAACTTGCACAAGGTGGGACACATGAACTAGGCTAATAAGACAGAAATAATTAAATTAATGTCTAAATGGCTAAACTATGGGTTGATTATTCTAACAGGTAATATCCAGCATGTCCCAGAAAACTTCGCACCTCTTTCTGAGTTGAAGGGGTAGGTAGATTTTTTATCACCTTGATTTTTGAAGGGTCCACTTGAATGCCATTGGCAGAGATGAAATTCCCTAATACCACCCCCTCACTCATCATCATATGGCACTTTTCGGTGCTTAATGAGAGCTGAGTCTGTTCACAGCGAATTAAAACCTTCTTTAAATTTTTCAATGCTTCCTCAAAATCCCCACCATAGGGAGTAAAATCGTCCATAAATATTTCCATACTATCATTAACTAATTTAGAGAATATGCCAATTACAGCTCTTTGAAACGTTGCCGATGCATTACATAAACCAAAGGGAAGCACTCTGTAGGCAAACATTCCCCAGGGACAAGTGAAGGTGGTCTTATCCTGGTCCTCAGGAGCAATCTGAATTTGGTTGTACCCACTGAACCCATCTAGGAAGGAGAAGAACTTCTTCCCTGATAGGGTATCAAGTACTTGGTCAATAAAGGGCAGAGGGAAATGATCATTTTGGGTAGCTTTGTTCAGTTCCCTATAGTCAACACAGACCCTCCATTTACCATTTTTCTTGGGCACAATTACGAGTGGGGAAACCCACTCACTATTCGAAATAGGATATATAAATCCTGCTTCCAAAAGTTTCTGGATTTCCTCCTTCCCTATATCCCTTAGATTGGGGTTCATGCGTCGTTGGGGTTGACACACAGGACAGGAGTCACTTTTAATATAAATATGATGGGTGCACAGATTAGAGGGAATACCCCTCATGTCTGTATACTCCCAGGCGAACGCCCCCATGTGTTCTTTCAAGAGGCTGATTAGGCGCTTCTGTTCCTCTGAGGACAAGCTAGGATTGATATTCAAAGTCCTTCCAGGCTCTACCTCAATAGGAATACTTTTTGAATTTTTCAAAACTGGGATTATGTTTGTGTCACCAACTAATGCTTCTTCCGTAAGATTTTCTTGTTCTTCCTTGCCCAGGGTAATGTTCAGGATTTGATAGACCTCTCTATCGACTAAAGTGGGTTCACTAATAAAATTACTAATAGCATCATCTTCTGTTTTGTTTTTAAAAGTTAAGGCCTTCCCTATAGTTAGTAATGGCTGAACATCCTCCTCCTCCTCCTCCTACTCTATCCAAAGGGAAGTTTTAGCCTCTAGACTTGGCCGAGCTGGAGGATAAAGGGTTAAGATTTTAGTTTCTGTACCATCAGATATAGTCATAGACCCCGATCGACAGCTAATGCAAGCATTACCTGTGGCCAACCAAGGCCTCCCTAGGATCAATGGGTGTCCTCCCAGCTGCGATTTTGTTTGCAATACCAAAAAGTCAGCAGGGTACTCCCATGAATCTACTGAGATGACAAGGTCATCCAGAATCCCTTCGGGTCTAATGGTGGATCTGTCTACCAATTCTAAAATGGTGGGGGTTGGTCTAAGATTAGTGAGCCCAAGCTTCCTTACAGTCTCCATGGTTATGGCATTGATCGCTACTCCTAAATCTACCAGCACATTGGGTATCTCTGTCTGTCCTACCTGTACAGTGACAGTCGGGTTGCCAGGGTCGTCATACTTAGTCAAAGGGGTATTTCATGTTATCAAGGCAGATAAATTTCCTATGACATGAACAGTAGGAGTATCTCTGGGTTTTCTTCCTGGTTTCTTAGTACACAGGTCCCAAATGGTTCTAGCATAAATAGGTACGTCCTAAAGAGCTTGACGAAGGGGGATTTTGACATAAAGATTCCTTAACTCTCCTAGGAGGTTAAACTGAGGTTGCCCCCTATTCTTGGTAGCATTAGTCTCTCAGGGTATGGTGGTTGCCTTATCAGCTGGGTAGGCTGCATATTGTTAGATTCATCATTTGATGTTTCAGCCGCTCCATGCTCAGCATCTTCAATGATAGGAACTGTGTCAGATGGATGCTGTGAACTCATCTCTTCTTTATGCACAGAAGGTGGAGCAGCTTCTATAATTACGGGTTCTACTATTTTCCCAGATCGTAAATGAATATCATTACAAGTTACAGGGGAAAGAGAGTAGGCCGGCATGTTGACAGTCTCCAATTGATGGACTGTTTTATTATTCGCATTAGGATTAGGTTGGGCAGGCAGCTGAGGTCGTATTGGTATATTAGGGACGGAATTATTCTGCAACTGCAGCTGTGACTGCTGAGGTGGGTATTGAGGATATTGAGGGAATTGAGGGAATTGAGGAGAATATGGTGACTGTTGTGATAAAGGTGGAGGAGGAAACTGGTTCCCAGGGTGGAAATTTCTCCATCCAGGAGACCACGATGTAGGTTGGTGTGGTGGTTGTGTCCAAGGACTCCATGAGTTAAAATTTTGCATTGCAGGTTGGGAAGAATTCCACTGATCATAATTTGAAGGGAATTGTGTATTCACATTTTGCATGTTATGATTCCAATTACCCATATTATTCAAAAATGGAAACGAGTCTAGAGGCATACCTTGATTTCAAGGCTGCCAAGGTTTCTTCTGTGCAATAAAATAGGCCGATTCCACTTCTAGATTTGATGCCTGCAGAACAGCCTTCACCTGAGGAAATGAGGGACATTCTTTCATGTCATGGTTCAGCTCACACAGCTGACATACTTCTACTTTATCAAGTGGGCATTCCCTCAGTGGATGATTCTTTCTACATCGGGGGTAGAACACACCTAGTGTGAGATCCTCCACTGCCTATTTTTGTTTTTCCTTCAGGACATCGATCTCCGAGGAGATGGAGCTCATCATCTCTGTCTTAAAATTTTCAAGGAGATTTCCTATCTCTGCATGGGTAGCTCCTCCATTGGATGAATTTTGAGTTCTATCAAAGACATCACGTTCTATCTTATCCCGTTTGTCCTGCTTATTGTTCCTGGAAGAGCCCCTGGAGTATCTCTTACATAATTCAACAATCTTTCCAAAAGGCTCATTGGAGATATCTCCCTTTCCTAGAAGATTTAACATGTCTAAGCAATCATCCCTGATACCACGAAGCAAGATTATCTTGAGCACGTCCAGCCCCATGTTTGTCTGCCCAACTCTTTGCACATTGTACAGCAGCCTTTCCACAAAATCCTCCAGACTTTCGTCCTCCTTCTGCACCATTTTGAATAATTATTCTCTTTTATCCTTGGTGTTGCAATATTCCTGATATTTTTCCAGGAACACTTGTTTCATTTTATCCCAATTAGCAACAGTTCCTCCCCCAAGGCTCATGAACCAGCGTAGTGCGTTGTCCTTCAGGGTGGCAGGGAAAAGTTTTAGCTTTTGTGCATCAGTGACATAATCATAGCTGCGACAGAGAATATTGAATTCAAAAAGGAATTTGTCTGGATCTTCTGCCGCCTTTCCATGAAAGCGAGGCAACACCGATGGTGAGATATTTTTCATAAGGGCTGCCCCTGCTGGCTGCTGAATTGGGAATTGTAGTGTAGCCATCGTTCCTTCAGGAAGGGAGTGATTGTCATGATGATATTTTTCCCCCATTGCCTCTTCCTCGTTAGACTCGTGTCTGTTACTCATCTCCTCTTCTATTTTCTCCTCTTCGTTCGTTCCTGTGTTCTTTTCCTCGTTCTTCTTTTCATCCTTCTCCTGTTCCTCGTTCCCTTCCTTATTTTTCCACTGATCCGTAAACTTCTGGTGGAACTGCTTCCACTCTTCTTCATTTACAACCTTCCCAAAAATGTGGTAGGTCAAACATCTACCAGTAGGTCCAGTTGTAACAGTTGTGCCCCTCTCTGTAGGGATATTCGAGGAAGTTGCGGCTGCTAGTGTATTCTCCACCGTGGACCCTGACGCTGGCGCCCCAAGATCGGCAGGATTTCTTCTGATCGGAGTTTCTTGTTGGCGATCCCTGGTAGATGAATCAGTTCTGTCAACAAGATCATCGATGAATGTCCTTCTGCCCAATGGTGTTCCTCGACCACGACCCAAGCCACCTACACTGTTAGTATTTTGTGGGGTTTTGGGAGTTGGGAGGTGATCGCATTTTACCCTCCTCGTATTCATGCAACCCAAATCATTTCAGCAAAGAGAATATAAAAGACTGACTAGAAACAATTACCATATGCAACTAGTGATAGTGTTTAATTTTTATCCTTCCCCGGCAACGGCGCCAAAATGTCGAGCACCCGATATGCAGGTAGATTATTACCAACATACAAAGCATACGAGATTTATTGTCAACCCAAGAAAGTATTTTATTTCAAAGGATAAATGCACAGTATATGCTTTAAACAAAAAATCACTGTAATTGAACACTCTTATCCTCTAACAACTATGTTCATCCCAAGAATCTGTGTAATCCCATTCATCTTCTAGATACTACAGTTTCAATTACCTATATTTAAGGAAAATGATCTAAGATTCAAACAACAATTGCAGATAAAAAGGAAATCTTATTCACATCTTAGAACAAGTAAACTGCCTATTCAATCTGATTACTCTTGAAAGCCATAAACATAAATCAAATATTAATCTAGGAATTCAATTGCAAGGGATTGAGTTCAGCTATTCTAAGGAATTGAATTACAGGAATGAAAGTCAACAATCATAACAATAAAGATAAATTGCAAGGATTCGTGGGATAACAACTTAAAACTACATGATGAACAAAGCTGTGTATAACTACCACTCAATTTGCATAAAGAAAGTTCCCTACCCAGTCGACTGTCACTCTGTACCACTTACCAATCTTAAGAAAATGCAATCACAATTATACTGTAAATCGACACTACTACAGCTGCGTACAAAGGAAATAGAATGAACAAAACATCACACAATACTGAATTAAAAAGTCCTAAATTAAATCAGCAATCTCTGTGGAAGGCGGGCCTAGCCTTCACACAGAGATGCTGGCTGAACAACGTGAAGCTCCCTTAAATCAGCGATAACTCCTTATATTAAAGAAAGAAAGATTACACAGGTTGCTTCCACTGCTAATACAATGAATTGAATTATTTGTTTTCTAACCCCCCTGGGTCGAGACAGCTCCCCATATTTATACATGCAGATCATAACATCCGATCCTATTAAAGGGAAGCCATGAAGATCTTTGATCTTCAAGCGCCCTAAATAATACTAGCTGTTACAAACGTGGCATAGTAAAAACATAGAAGATGCGAGAAAGTTGTTAATTGGCCCAGGAGTGGCGATCTCCTCAGATCGCAATCATACTCACGCAGCCATGTACTAAAGATCTCCAATTGTAGCGCATTCTGTTACAGTTTCCCTTATCACAGCTCTATCTGAGATGTTGCATTAGAACCACGTGCCTTAATTGATGATCGGAGGATCATCTTGAGTGACGATTATCCCTCCTTTCAAGACTTGTTCAGCTCCACCTTCCTACAGTCCACTTATCTCAAACTACCTTCATAAATCATAACATATTAGCATAATTGAGAGATACATAGCCTTAATTATCACAATCATAAGCATTAATAAGATAAAGCAATGATCAGTCTTACCTTGGCAGTTTGAGAAATAAAGTGAGGACAACAGGTCTGATTAACATGATGAAATGGTATAAGATAGGGAAACAAAAGGTGATTGAAGATGGTTAAAAAGGGCCAATTCTAGGCTCAATAAGGTCTCCTCATTTTTTTGAATGGCCTGAGAGGTGTTCCACCAAATCATATGGTTAGTGACAAAAGAAGTAAATTCCCTTTGGTTCACATACCCTATATAAGGAATTGGATTAAACTGAACAATCACAAAATAAGCTGACTCATGTAGATACAATTCACATAAGAGATTTTTTCGGAAAAATAACTTTGAGAAAGAGTGTCAAAAAATTGAGGATTTGTGACAAGTTGATGGGACCTTGCTTCCTTAAGAGCCTTCAACTTAAAAATAGTCAATTGTTCATACATTAAAACAAAATAAGAAGGTGACAAAATCTTGCAACTTAGTAATTCTTGAATTAATGCATACATTTGTTCCTTTTCTTTCTTCATAGTTTTATATCTCCTTAGTTCCTTTAATTATGTTTGCAATTTTTCTTAATGAAACCTATGAAAGTTCAATTCTTCGTCCCACTTCTCTCTAAGTTCTTTAGTGAATTTCCTTTGTGTGGGAAGAGGAATCATTCCTTCTCCATGCAAGGTAGCATGATATTTCCATTTATTCACTTAATATTTTAATGAAGAAATTTCCTTTGCCACGATATGTGCTTCTTCATCTTCTTTATTAGATTTGATGATCTTAGAAGACTCCTAAACCTTTAGATCACCATTTATCCTGAGAGGAGTGAATTCTTGAGTTGTTGGTTCTTGTGTTTCAACAACTAATTTTTGTGTCTCAGCAGCTTCTTTTTGTGCCACTGGTTCTTGTGTTACAGTGGTCTCCTAGTTTTCTAATGTCATTGGTTATTGTGTTACATTGAATTTTTCTTAGGTCACTAGTTATTGTGTTTCACTGACTTGTTCTTGCTGAGGAAATCCTTCCACCTATTCTTATGTTTTTAGGTCCAATGTCTTCTAACCACTTATATTATGAAATGAGAACTATATACTAAGAATGAGAACTCTAGGCATAAAAACGATGATTTTTGCAAAAAAGACACCCAAAACACCCCCCAAATAGAAAAGTGGTGATACTAGTATACATGTTTTTTTTTCGTGGTTAAAAATAGAGCCATGGCATAAACATCCCATACTATTGTTTACAAAAACTTTAAAATCATCCCCTAAATTGGAAAAAGATTTATTTCTCCAAAAGATAAATTACAACTTTTTTGAAACTTGCATATTAAACAAACAAATATATTTCATAAATAATATCACCACTCTAACGTTATAAAATCAAATAAATTATGATGTGCTTCATAATGAAATCATATATTAGATCATAAAAGAACAAATGATTCATGTAAATATTCAAAATATCCTTCTTGTTTCAATTACAAACATCATAGTAATAAAAAACATCTAAAATGTTTCATTTGAAATTATTCAAATTCACCCATGGATTCTGACACCCCATATGAATCTACATTTTCTACAGATGAAGGACTGGACGAAGATGTAGATGAACCATATTCTTCTCTATTATCAATGGGTGCACCATATGATCCTACATCTATTCCCATCATTTCAGTTTTCATCTTCCTTCTAGATCTATAGCTTGGATTAGCAGAATCCCATATTGCAACTTCTTCTTTTGGCAACAACTTATTAATAATCTCTATAGTCTTGGAGTGAAGAGTGTCTTTATTTATCAACTTGAAATCAAAAACAAGTATATCAACTTCCTCTAATTTCAATATGTCAATGCGCTGGCGATTTGTTTTTTGACCCTTTCTCTTCTCTTTCTGCCAACCCTTTTCTCAACCATCATCTCTTCCTTACACACACCATCAAATGGGTGTGTATATGTTGCATACCAATGTGCTTATATTGATACTACTTATTCATTTCATTTATTGACCTTCATAACTTCTGCAATCCATAATGGATAATCATGTGCATCATCTGTAGCAAAAAATGCAATCATGCAACCCTTCTTGATATCTTGTATTGAGCCCCTGTAAAGGTATTCCATCTCTCAATTCTTTGCAAATGATCTTCTAGAGCCAATATACATTTCACTTTCCTCTACTTGAGAAAACTCAACACCTTGAGTTTCAACATTTGTTTCCTCGTTTTCATTTGATACTCTTTGTGGCCAAGTAAATGGAGGATTCAAATATATATCTCCATTTGTAGAGTTTGAAATTATGTCACTCTGCTCCATGAAAAAATACTCCCACCAAACATAATCAATAACATCAAAGTATATGTATCTTCGATAGAATTTTTTATGTCTTCCTTGCATTGAGAGGAATCAACATCTCTATTGTGTCACCTTGCATTATGAATATCTACAGATTATTGCAATAAAAATAAATTTGAAGCATACATTTGATGATTTGGGATGAATCTTAGAAATGCCAAACCTGATGAAGGCCCCCATTTTGTGCTAGTTGAGTGCTTCTTGCCCCACAATAGTGTTTTTCCATCAATATTTTTTATACAAAATTAATGTTGAAAGATAATGTCATTAAGTTTTTCAATGCACCATTCTTCACCATGCAATCGAAAAATAAGTCTTCACATGTCAACAGTTTCTTCCATTTTTTTTGCAACAGGTTCTGGATGGCATGCTTTCCTTACAATTTCAATCAATGATGGCAGGATCCCCACTTTCTTCCTCCTCAATGTCCTTGTAAAATGGACGAACATTTTATTAATATGATCGTGTGTATTCCCAACAAGAAGGAAACCAAAATGATTTTACCTTTTTAAAAATTCCCAGTTCAACAAGCATGTTTAGATAAGGAAACATGACGTGATTTTTGTTTTCTCGGCTTGTATTGTCCAATTGCAGATATAGATTTTCAGGGAGATCACCAAGAAAATGAGAAAGGACATGATGAATTATGGTGATGGTCAAATTTTCATCATTGTGAATATTTGAAGGTGTAAAGTAAACCCTTGGAAACATTTCACCATTAAAAACCATACACCCAACCAAGTGAAACTGAATATGATTTTCCTCCTTTAAATTCTTTGGCACATGGACAAAATGTGGCAAGATTGTTTTTTTTCTCTGATCCATGCCTTCAATTATCAAACCCATATACTTATGTGGAACATCATAACACTTCTTGTGATGTTTATACAACTTTTGTCATTCATTTGATTGTTGATTGCAATGTTCTTGCAGTGAATTAATTATGGAACCTACAAACAAGATATAAAATATTGATAACTAGTTTTCATAATTGACATTTATCTTAAAGAAAACAATTTTGTTAACATGCCTCTTTCCATCCCTTCTAATATATTCCTTTTTTACTTAAGAGAATCACATGTACTGCATATCCCCATCCTTGAACTCTTTGGAATGCAAACGTTGTTGAACTTATTTTTCCATACTCTTGTGAAATTTGCATATCTGATGAAGTTTCCATTTCCTTGCCCACCTTGAACATAATCATTGTATAAGTTGTAGTTTCCTACCTTGTGAAATTATCTGGAATGTGTATTGTTTATCTATTTGGCATACTCTCTCCATGCTTGGAAAAGAAATCAAGCATCCATGATATTACAATGTGTGTTGATGGTCTAGTGATTCACCCATGATAATCGTCAGAACAAAATGTTGGATCCTTTTCCAGTCTTGTTTGGATTCTTAATAATCTAATATTACCAATTGAGTGAATCCTTTTGAATGTATTTCTACAAATAAGAACATTTCCAACGCGATAATCATAACCTGTCCTTGTAGAAATCATACACCCCACTAAATATGAATTTTGCATACTTTTGTTCATTGATAAATACACGTTCCTTTTCTCCAAGGCATAATTGTATCCTATACCCTTCAAACAATTGTTGTGGCAAAACTCACTCAAAATCAAATGATTAATGGAACTTGGAACTGTGAGCAATTCTTTCCTAGACCTTGTATAACTTGAATTCTTTGGATTGACATAAAACATTCTAGTCCTACACTTAATCTTGCTCATTATTGGATTATGTATATGCCTTTCCTAGACCATTATATTTGCAATAACAACCTCATTAGAATGAATGTTTTCATTATGAGGAATATGACCCCCCTCATTGAAAATATGATCATGAAATTGATTATGAAAATCATTTCCATGATTAGTAATAAGTTGATCACTTGTGGATAGATCAATGTGACCATCAACACTATTGGTGCCACTAGAATCTTCATTGAAAGGGAACTCTTGACATTCAACATTGACATTATTGGTTCCTGTAACATCCTTACTTGGAGGATAATCATTGTCTTCATCATTGGTGGCTTCGTCATCATCAAAATCATCATCAATTCCATTGAAATCCTGGATTGGAGGAATATCATCACCGGTTCCATTAAAATATTCACTTGGAGGAAAGTCATCATCGATGCCATTGAAATCCTCAGTTGGAGTAAATTCATCATTGGTGCGAATAATATCCGCACATGTAGGAAAACCATAATTAGTTCCATTAACATCCTCTCTTGGAGGTAACTCATCATCGGTGCCATTGAAATCCTCAATTGGATTAAAAGCATCATCACTGCCATTAAATTCCTCACATGGGCGAAAATCATCATCAGTTCCATTGAAATCCTTGCTTGGAGGAAAATCATCGTCATTTCCATTAGCATCCTCTCTTGGAGGAAACTCGTCATCAGTTCCATTGAAATCCTAGCTTGGAGGAAAATCATTATCACCACCAATGACATACTCACTTGCAGCAAACTCATCATTAGTTCGATTCAAATCCTCACTTGGAGGAAAATCATATTCACCATTATTGATGTTTTAGTCCTCACAAAAATCATCATTTGTGCCATTAAAACCCTCACTTGGATGAAAAACATCATTAGTCCCATTAAAATCCTCGTTGGGAGGAAAATCATCATTTCTCCCATTAAAAGCATTGCAGCTAGGAGGATAATTATTATTGGTCCCATTAAAATCCTTACTTGAAGGAAAATCATCATTAGTACCATTAGAATTGTTGCTACAAAAAAATCCATCATCGTTATTGATGCAGGAATTCTCAACAAAATCATCATTGGTCCCATAAAAATCCTCACTTTGAGGACAATCATCATTGCTCCCTTGAAAATCCTCACATAGAGGAAAATTGTCATGATATTGATTGTTTTCTTTAGGATCCTCACTTAGAGGAATAAATTCATCATCATCATCATCACCATCACATTCTTTCCCTTCATTACCGCTCCCTTAAAAATTTTCATAATTAGGAAGTTCTTGAACAACATGTTTGATTACATTGCTTACATTGTCAGTTTCTTAGCTAGATGAACAATACAACTCTTAATTGACATTGGAATTTAATTCAGATGAGTCCATGCCTTCTCACTAAAAGATAGAATTATAGAGAAGACAATGAACTCTTACCATAGACCTCACCAAAAAGTAGAATGGTGCAAATTCCAATCAACCATCTTATAGCTATGATAATGGAATTTCCCCTCCAAAAACGTTCCCTCCAAAACTTACCTCCAAAATTTTCGTTCAAAATTTTCCCTCCAAAATATCCCACCAAAAATATATAGCACATTCATAAAACTAGTAAAAAAACAAATTTATGATATAAACAACTATGAAATATTGTATTAAATAATAACATAATTATATCCCTAGATATATAAAACCACCGAATTTTTGTGTAAATTTTATTATATACAATATGTAATAAAGTAATGGTTATTTAACTTTTCTTTTAATCCCACATTCATAAAAGAATTAATGTTAAACCTAATTTAGTCTATATAAAGCATTTAGTTTTCGTACTATTCATCATTGAATTTGGAGAAATTTACTAACAATTTCAAGGTTAGTTATTTTTTTGTTTTTAATAAATAGGTTAGTTTTATACTTAATTTGGAAATGATAATTTTATGGTTTTCTTAAGTTGGCATTGATTATTTTATGGTTTTATTGATTTTTCATTTTTACATTTTGTTTATCCCACATTCTTAAAAGTGGTAAAGTTAAACCCAATCTATCTTAAAAACTCATTCTTGTTTAGGCTTTGGAGAAATTCATGAAGGGATTTAAAGAATAATGAGAAGATTCCAGAGGAGCTTCTAGCACTTTCAAGAGAGGAGGCTCTACCATTTTTTGGGCTAGTTAGTTATTTTATTTTCTCTCTCTCTCTCTCTCTCTCTCTCTCTCTCTCTCTCTCTATATATATATATATATATATATATATTTGTGAAGGGGTGTAGTGTTAATTGAAGGAATACCTACTCCCTATCTCGGGATTTGTACTTTTTATTATATTTTTTTATTTATTTTTACCTAGTTGAATGTCATCTAGCGCCCCTAAACCCCCTAACCCACCCAAAATTACAATAAAAATAAATAAATAAAAAATGTAAACCCTCGCTATCCCCTTTAACCCCTTTCCAAAAATACATTTAAAAAAAATTAAAACATATACAACACCCTCCCCCCCTTACTAACGTCTCTACAACAATACATTTAAAAAATAAAAAGTTAAACACTCCTACCCCTTCTAACCCCGTAAACCCAACAAC
>LPNX010258205.1:17808-36965 GCA_001517045.1 Pseudotsuga menziesii
TATTTTAACGGGAGACACGCTCCCTTGGGCACCAAAGGGACACCCCTCATTGGTGGCACAATTCTGAGAATCGTGCTTCGAATGAGGTGCCACCCTTTGGCACCCAAGGGAGCATATCTTTGCTCCCACCTCCTTCTTCATCATTGCTCCCTCCTCTTTCCCTATGTGCCCCTCCAACTCCCCATCGCTTCCATGTCCCTCCTCCCTTGCACGCCCCTCCGCCCTCCTCCACCATCAGTTTAATGGGAGTTGTACTCCCTTGGGAGGCTTCCCCTCACTAGCAGCATGATTCTCAGGAATCACGTCGCCAGTGAGAGGTGACCCTTTGGTGCCAAACGGAGTGGAGCTCCACTCCCACCACCTCCTCCATCGCTTCTCCCTTCTCTTTCCCTGCACACCACTCCAACTCCCCTTTGCTTCCATCTCCCTCCTCCCTCGCATGCCCCTTCACTCTCCTCCACCTATGCTGCCACCTTCCACCTCCTCAGCCGTTAGTTTAATGGGAGTTCTGCTCCCTTGGGTTCCAAAGGGCCAGTTTAATGTTTTAATATAATGTTTTTGGTAGGGGGTTGATTTTTATTTTTATTTTTAATTTAATGTTGGGGGAGGGTTTAGGGAGTTAGGAGGGGATTTAATTTTTTTTAATGTAATGTTGAGGATGGTTTAGGGACTTAGGGGGTGGTTCTAATTTGTTTTTAATTTATTTTAATGTAATGTTATAGGGGGTTTAGATGCTTGGAGGGGGGTTTCATTAAAAAATAATAATTAATGTAATGTTAGGGTAGCAGTTGGGGGGGTGGAGGAGGTTTAATATTGTTAATTTTCTTTTAATGCAATGTTTGGGGGGTTTAAGAGGGATTTTTTTTAATGTAATGTTAATGTTAGGGGGTTAATTTGGAGGGGGGTTTAATATTTTTCAACAAATTTTAAATGCAGTTTATAGTGACTATTGATGTTGATTTTTTTTAGTTTATGAATGTTTGTTGATTATATTTTAAATTTGTACATTTTGGATATAGAGAGAATGGAATCACAAAGGATATATGTGAACGTTTCTGGATCAAGAGAGATGATGATTGCAATGAAAAAAATTGTTGAGGTATCTAAGAATCTTGAGCCTCAAGATGAAGTTTCGACATTTGAGGAATTAAAAATCAAGAGTGCTAGAGAATGGAAATATGCGACAGAAGAAGACAAAAAAAAAATATTCTTGGCATCTGAAGGAAAAATATCAAGGCAAAAAAAAATATCCATTTCCATTTCTTTAATCAATTTACCATTCATTGGGATTGTTGAGAGATATATGTGTGATGTCAGGTACAAAAAAAATTTATGCACAAGTGAAACAAGCAAAGGCCTTTGCCAAAATTCAATATTGTTTGAAGGTTTCAAAATATAATGTTCAAGAAATTTTCACACCCTTCTGTGAAGGGGTTGCACATGATATTGAAAGCGGGAGAGTAAGTTACAATATTGAGATTATTTCTAAATTATTTTTCTTATAAATTGGATTTTACAATGTAATAGATTTAATACCATTATTTTTTTTCATTTTGCAGGATTTTTCTAGGTCGATTCCAAACATGTTGAATGGAATTGATTATGCAGAGGAAAATCATATGGATGTTGTTAATGCAACTCTTCAAAAGGGACAAGAAGCAAGGAAGATGAAACAAGTGTCAAATGTTCAAACTGAATAAGTATACGCACAAGGAGAAAAGGGAATCCAACAATCAAATCAGGTACCTAGAAAGGTTACATTTAAATATCCATATTTCCCAATTGAACATGTTGAAATAGTTTCCAATGAGGTTTCTAATATTGTGGTAAGAGTAAGAATAAATATCGTATAAGAAATATGGTTGAGGGTGTTTCAATTCCTAATGAAGGGATGGTTGATTTAGAGGCAATCCCTTCAAGACAAAAAAGGAGGATATCTTCTATTTCTAAATCCAATGTTATCCATGAATATGAGAGTGAAAAATATAGGGGCAATATGTAAGTCATTACTCCAGGTGTTGATGTAGAGTATGTCATTGTCAAGTCAACACAAAATGCCATTCGAGATTGATTGCGGAGGGATAAATTGGTTAGCAATGGAAATATATTTGAGTTGAATGTGAATCAACTTTATAGACCCACAAAAGGGTAAGATAAATTTAGAATTAGAAAACCACATCATTTTCATATTCACAACTTGAAAGCATTGATGAGGCACAATCCCTACACACATGTGGTTGACTACATATTCCTTGTTGACCCGAAATATGTTTCTAATAGAGATGAATTTGATCGAACAAGAACTTTTAATTACAAATATTATTTTCTTGGGGGGAATCATTCTGTAGAGGCAAGACGAGAGTTGATGCAACAATATTCGAATAACCCTATTTTTGAAACAGTGAAATTCATTGTTTATGTTGGTTTAACATATGTAGAATCAAAGTTGTTGGCATGGGATCATAACATAGATAGTGAATATAGGATGACTATGAAATTTATTCAAAGGGTGAGCTTTATACACAATGTTTTTTTGCAAATAAGTGGTGGGTATAAATCTAAAGTTGATGCAAGTTTTCGGAAACAATGTTGTCTGGAAATAGATATTCCTATTAAAGAGGATAATGTGAAACAAAAAAAATCCAAACATAGTGATGCATTCCGAGCTATAGATGGATATTTCCAGTTGGCATTCAGATTAGGGAAAATGTGGGATTTGATTTTGGACGTATTTAGCTTGTGGGAGAATATTGGCATAAAACATCAAAAAGTGAAACAAGTAAAGTTGTTCCATGGACCGGTGGTAAGTTAGGTAATGGTGTCAAGAACTGGCCGGAACACATGACTATTACACCTTAGAGAACAATGCAAGGTGTTAAGGATGAAACACTAATAGCTACAATATTGTCACGGGTACAGTCAGATGAATTATCCATGGAGCAAATCTGCAATGAATTTGAAACGTAAGTTGATATTTTTTTATGGTACAAAGTATTTTTATTGAGCTTCACATTTTTGTTATGTTCTAAGTTTTATGTTGTATTATTATATATGATTGTAAACACTATTCATTATTTCATCATCTAGTAACAAGATTTACATGAAAATACAAGAGGAGATGGTTATAATGTTGAATGAGAAGAGTTGGGATGATTTCAAATGCAACTATCCAGAATCAAGCTGAATAGAAACCTTAAAACAATTTTTTGTTGCATTACAAAATAGTTCCAACATAGCAAAACTTCTTAACTAATGAATTTAAAAACAACATTTTATCATAAAATATATCTTTCGTTGAAACTCCTTTTGTGTTGGCTTCCTTGATGTCTTCATGGTTGTAACTTATATTTAGTTGATCCATATTGTTTAACTTCTCTCCAATTTTCAGGATTAGGAAAATTTGCAACAACCATGTCATGTGCCAGAACTCTGAGTTCCATGTTATCTGGATATAAAAAATTAGGCACCTTGGCACACACGACTTTAAAATAAAATAATGACTTGAACTCTCCATCTAATTTATCAAACACAACTATTCCAGACAGAGCCTACTGCATATCTTCAAACTTACTGTGATTTGACCTGCAATTGACCAATTTATCTAGATATTCATTTTGAGACAATAATGGTCCTTTTTCCTCCCAAAAGAAAGGAATTCCCCTACTTACCAATGGAGTAAATAAATTAATCACTTCTTTGACTTTATGACTTATAATATCAACTTTATCCTGTATAGTATCCAACATTCAGTATTTTCCAATCACTTCTCTATCCCAAGAGATAACAACAACTTTGTCTCAGATATCAAACCTTCTGACTTGATCTTCTGATAGGGTACTTAAAACGTTGATCGCATTATTAGTTACTTCCATTGGCTTCTTATTTAATTCTTGTTTTAATATCAAAATATTCTTTCTGGCTACTTTAAGAGCACTCTCCTGATATGCAATATAATCTAAATATGGTCTAAACTTATTAGCTTCTAGAATAATCTTATCCCAAATCATATGTATGGCCCCTTGCAAGGTCATTTATCCAACCACCTGCTTTGTTAACTTCGTATTCTGATTCATTAGTTCTTGAGATTTCTCCTTTACTTCCTTCTTCTCTTGTTCTCTTTTCAAAATTGTCTCTTCTAGATTCTTGTTCTGTTGTTTTAACTCTATGAGTTCTACACATTTCAAGTTTACCTAAGACATTTCTTTAGAAATAGAGGTTGCATCTGTTTCTACAGAAGGAACAGTAAATTGATTTTTAACTTGTTCACATTTTTCCTATAATTCTTTTTCTTTTGTTGCCAGCTTAGTTTTTAGGTCCTTCTCATTTTCTATCAGAAGCTTAGCATCCCTTTCCCAATGCCTTTCTTTTTCTTAGAGATTTAACAGCTTGGCTCTATAATCAATCAATTCGGTGTTTAATGTTTCCTTCTCCTTCTCAAACTCTGTCAATTCAAAGGTCTGAATAAGCTGAGTGGAAGGAATTTTCAATTTCTTTTTTAGCACTTGAACTTCTTTCTCTTTTTCATATTTGAGCCACTACTCCTTTGTCTGACTACCCATCAACCTTCAATAATTCCTCCTACAACTTTTTAATTTTGATTCGAAGGGCCTTGTTCTCAACCTTTTCTTTCTGTAGGAGGTCCTGAGCTTTATTTTTATTAGATTCCATTTTAGACACATGTAATGTAGATTTAAGTAATCTTATATATATGATATCACATGTTTCTCTGTGAAGTTGTATCATATCTATGGTAGGGATACTCTCTATGTTCACATTCACCTTGATACCTTATTACCAACATTCATGGCCAAACTCAGGGTATCTTTGGCATGATCCCTTACAATTTTTAAAGTTACATCTAGCTTTGGCAATTGTCTCACTTCCTCGTATAATTTTATTTTTTCATCAAATGTTTTATCACCCACTTCGCTGTACGTATTCAACCACTCCTCTTTTGATGTATACTTATTTGGGGTTACTGCATCAAATACATATTCCTAAAGCTCCAGACAAGTTACTTTGGATTTTTCTTGCTTATGTTTACCTTCCACGCTGCTCTTCTTCACCTGTACCATTTGTCCCTCTTATCCAATTTTCTTCTTCATTGGTGTACTAGCAATGTCTACTTCTTCAATTTCCATGAAACATGAATTTTCTCTCTTCTTTGAATTTCCTGAAAAAATTATTAATGATGAAATATTACCAGAAAATACAACTATGTTAGAAAGATCCATTGGGGGGGGATTATTTCTAGGTATGGATGAGATAGAGTGATGTTCCATGCTAATATTATCTGGGGCTTTGTTAGGATAATCTTCCAAATTAGCTTCCTCTCTAAGTCTAGGTACTTCAGTATGTTCAAAAGGATTAGTGTTGTTTTCCTATCTTCTTTTAAAGATTACCAAGTGTGGATCATAGTTTATAGAAGCTCCCAAAGAAAACCCCATGCTTCTGAGAAAATTATCAATTATTGGTAGAGCAGCTCTACTTTTGACAACATATGGCCCTTCCTCCTATGGAAATTTAATATATAGAATCTTCCTGAAGTTTAAGATGTGTTCTTCCTCAAATGTAAGCCTTTGTCTAAAAAATTCCACAGAAAATATTCTAGTTGTCAGAAAGGCTGTAAGAATATAAGGCTAGTGCAAAAATCCATATAACCTTATAATTGTTTCATACTCTAAAAGGAACCAGTCTCCTATCCTTTTACTAGGGGAAAGTTGCAATGTTTGCTTCATCTTTGGAAATACCATGGGCAGTCTTTCCTGAAATAAAATGTGGTATATTTCTACCATCGAGCAATTCGTGAACTTGCAATAATCCTAGGTCATTTCATCTGTGATTACCAACTCAAGAAACTATAGGTTATCTTCATTATGTGATAAGAACATCTTCAGCAAAAGGGACTGGAATCTGAAAACTCTGGTACCGTGGAAGTTGACTAACTGAGAACGAATGTTCTCAGCTAGGAAATCATCAAACTTAAGGCAACAAGACTGGAAAGACTGACCTGGAATTTTAGAATCAATTAGGTAAGTACTTAAGATAAAAACAAACTCAACAGTGACTCTGTAACATAACCATTAGTATCTAATCCCAACAATTGACTGGCTAAAGTTATACACGGCTAGGTTTCTTCATTTAACAAAACCATGACAATAGGGTAAGATAAACTTATAGCCTCACTATCAGGATTTGAACATGACTTCAAAAAGGATTCCTTACTCTCAGCTGCAGACTCTTGGAAGAAATGTAGGATGTTTTATTCTTTGTACTCCTGGGATAAATGAAAAAAATCATCTAGGACAGATAGGGTTTTACAAATAATAGAGGCATGAATAGGGAAAAGGTTCCTAGACTTAGGTTTATCCATGACGAATTATTCAGATGCGAAATAATTATTCACACGCCACTCGACAAATTTAGGGAAATTGGAGGTCTGGTCAACAGAGAAAAAATAAAAGAAATACCTGAAAACACCATGGGTGTCACTACCCTGGTCCTTAATAATTTTCAATTTAATTTTAACCATCTCAGTTGTTTCATTTAGAAAAATGGTATCAAAAACTTCAGCATGTTTTTCTTCGAATCTTTTCTCAACCTTCTAACAGAAAACCCCTAACTCTTCACTATCTTCCACTTCTACCACTTCTATTTCATCCATTTTTAGAAGTACTTGGAAATTTTTAGGATTCCTACCTTGTTAATTAGCACAGTGTTTTGGCTCATCCACGTTGGCACTTTGTGCACAGTCATGGTTATCATCAATGCCAATGCTAAAAAAAAACAAACCTTTGAACTCCACATAGGTGCTTCTTATAATTTTTTATGTTTCATAACCACTATGTGTCTCCTGTAATTTATACCATAGATCTGTTTTTCTTTGAAATATAAGTCGTTCATGCGCAATATCTCAATACCGAGACTCAACATTATCACCCTACACAACTTGATTCGGCGAAATCAATATCAACCATTGATCTGTAATCTTCCTTCATCAAAACCTTCCAACTATGAAAATATTTAGCATTCAACTAATCATTTCAAACCTGATTAATCGGGCAACTTCCATTTTCAGAATGCACCTTATTGATCAATCAAAACTTGACCATTATCTCAACCGTTGATCAACATGGACCCTACCACTTTCCGCATATTTCAAACTTGAATTTCTCGATGCTAGTTCAATCTGTGGAATTGTTTCTGACCGTAGATCTATCTCCGCTCACATCTTGTCCATCCAATATTTCCACCAATTAACCAACTCTACAAATCTGAAAACTTAGTTTTTCCTTGGATCTCCGATCTACAAAATTTCTTTCCACCATTGATTTACAACCTCTTTAATTTGAGCCATTGATATTTGACACCATTTACCTCCATTCCTCTGATGAGAACATTTCAATTTATCCCCCATGTTTCAAACACCGAAACGATCCACAACCATAGATTAAATCCATTTCCTCATCCAACAACCCATGATGAAATATCATGCTAACCCATTAATCTAAAGGACGCTTCCACAAAATTTTCAAATATGATCACTTCCAAACCCTGCAATTAAACCATCCACAATTTCAAATATAGTGCTAACATCTGGCTCCACTAGGGATGCTATCCTCCTTGCGAGGTAGCAAAGAACCCCGTAGACTAGTTGCTAAATCCATTATCAATCTAAATATTTGTATTTACTCTTTCTGATAGAAATATACAAACTAAAATATGGTTACCCCTTCCTATCTTAGGGCCTTCTCTGCGAGATTCAAATCTTCTAGCTCACCATATGTACTGATTGAAAGTAAAGAATTATTTACACTATAATACATGAAATTTCCTTCCCTCTTATTTCAAATAATGCTTGAGAAATCTCCCATTAACTTGGTGTCCTTCATACTAAGACCCATCCTGATACTGTAGAATAAAATCATTATTACCCCTGTGTGCTACAATAATGTATGGACCTACCCACAAATGATCAAAATTACCATGCTTTCCTTTGTCTTCATGCGGAGCATCCCATTTTAACACCAAATCATCAATCTGGAAAGTGTCCTCTTTTACCTTTCTGTCAAACGTATTCTTCATTTTCTCTTGATTAATCTGTACCTTATCATATGTTTTATCTTTCAGTTCACTTAGATCAATAATTTGGTTTATTCTCCTTTGCATATGATTAGGTTCATCCTGCTGCTCCTACAACAACTTCATAACTGGTACTCCTATAGATGTTGGAAAAACCACTTCAGCTCCATACACCAATTGAAGTGGTGACATCCCAATAGCCCTCTTTGTGTTGATTCTGTCATCCCACAAAGCATATTTCAGCATTGTATGTCATGATCTTTTGTTATCTTCCAACAACTTCTTAATTATCCTCACCAAGCTTTTGTTAGAGGGATTCTGCCTGTCCATTACCCTATGGGTAATATGCAGTAGAATGATTCAAACTTATATGATACTTATGAAATAAATTTATCATCTTCCTGGACTTAAAAGTAACTGCATTATCTGTTACAATCCTTTTAGTACAGCCAAATCATGCCAAAATGTTATTCTCTAGGAAATCTATTATCTCTGCAACTATATATTTTCTAGTAGGTATTGCTTCAATCCACTTTGTAAAATAATCAGTTGTTGTTAAGATCTACTTATGTTGTCCTGAGGATTTTGGATTTATTTCCCCAATGAAATCCAACCGCCATTGTTGAAAAGGTGCTTCTACTGATATGGGATTAACAGGGAGTGGAACCACTTTCCTCTTTCCATAAAAATATGGCACTGATGAAATTTGGTGGTTTCTTTATACACATCTGAAAATAACGAAGGCCAATAGAATCCTACACTCAAAATGTTATTTGCAATTACCTTCCATGAATGATGTCCCCCACAATATCCTTCATGGAAATCGTTTTCTATTTGCTGAGCTTCATTCTCCAGAAGACAATTCAATAACACACCACCAGGATCCTTCCAATAAAGATATTGATTTAAGATACAAAATTTTACAGCCTTCAACTTCATAGACCTTGCTCTAGTTTTACTTAACCCTGCATGAGGTTGTAAATTTTGCAACACATAAACAACATCAACATACCATGGAGAAATAGAAAAATCAGGCATCACCTATACTTCTGTGTCCAACTAATTTAATTGACCTAACAGAAAATTTAGCTGCCGAGAATCATTTTAGCCAATCCCTTTCCCTTAATAAACTTTATGGGTTTAATTTCAATGTCATATTCCAAAAGCACTACAATCCATTTCTCTCTTCTCCCCTCTAGATCTGGTTTTGTAAGTATGCTCTTTACGAAACTGTTGGGAACATATGTGACTACATGTGAATGGAGAATGTAAATTCTGAAATATTTTAGGGCCCTAATCAAAGAATATGCTTGTTTTTCCATGATATCGTATTTCAACTCTCCATCTCTTAATATCTTACTAAAAACTGATATAGGTTGTTATTCACCTTGATCATTCTTTCGTAACAGAACAACTGCAACATTATGCTCTAAAGCCTATGAGAATACTAAGAAATATTTATCAAAATCTAGAATTACCAACACATGAGCTTCTGAAATAACTTTCTTTATATTCTTGAAATATTTCCTAGCCTCCACTGTCCATTTTATTTCATGATCCTTTTTCAGCATATTATTAATGTTCATCAATATTTCATCAAAGCTAGGAATGAATCTCCTCAATAAATTTACCTGCCCAATGAATGACTGTACTTCTTTCTTACTTCTTGGTTCCTCCACTTTCAAAATTGCACTCACCCTATCTGGATCAATCTGTATAATACCTTCTTTGGAAATAATATGGCCCAAAACTTTTCCTTCTTCCAGAGCAAAATTTGATTTCATTGGATTTAATGAAATGCAATATTTTCTACATTTAAGGAAAACATTTCCCAAATATTTGATATGTTCCCTGTCAGACCTAGAATATACAGTAATATCATCCATGTAAATTACTACAAACCTATCTCTTTCATCTGCAAAAGTGGTGTCCATAGCATGCTAGAAAGTGGCCCTTGCATTCATTAATCCAAAAGGCATATTTGCATACATGAATGTACCCCATGGTGTAGTGAAAGCAGTTTTCTCCTGATCTTCAAAAAGCACCTTTATTTGATTATAACCTGAAAACCCATCGATGGTAGAAATTCTCTCTGAACCTACCACTTTCTGCAAAATCTGGTCCATCTTTGGTACAGGGTAATTGTCCTTCAAAGAGACTTTGTTTAAATTTTTAAAGTCCACACACAGTCTTATTTCACCATTCTTCTTTCTAAAATGCACCAAATTAGCAACCCATTTTGAGAATCTCGAGGTTACAATTATTTTTGCATCAAATAATTTTTCGATCTCCTTTTCAATGATAGGAAATAGAATTGGATTAATCCTTATGATTTTCTACCTAAATGGTTTTTCTCTAGGCTTAATTGGAATAGTATGCATTATAATGGAGGTATCATACTCTTTGATTTCATCGTAAGTCCATGCAAATACATCAGTGTATTTCTTCATCAAGTTCACATACTCATCTTTTTCTTTAGCAGGAAATTTATTGGACAACTTTATACTTTTGGGATTCTCCTCGGTACCAATATTTTTTTTATCTTCAACAGTGTTTTCAGCAAATTTGACTTTAGGATCTTTGACAACATCATTTTGGTCAAAAATATTCTCTAAGGGAATTAAACCTCTAGGAATATGATTACTCTTCAATTGGACTATATCTTTTCCTCCCAGTGAGCCTTTCAACTTCTCTGTTTCAGCGACTCCTTCATCTTCATCAACATCTTGAAAATTTTCAGAATCCACACTTTCATTTTCTATTTGTGTATTTACAAATTGGCACCAAACAATTCCAAAAATATTTTGATTTGCATATCATCTTCAAAAACATGCCAGTACTTGGTATTGTCCGGTGTGGAAGGCATGTTCACAATGTCAACCTTGTATTTTATTCTACCTGTAGTAGGAGTCTTAAATTTTCCAGTAGCAATTGCCAAGAAATATGCCACTGTATTCTCATATCTAGGAATCACTTTGACACCGTGTTCTATTAAATAGTTTCCAAACATATCCCACACTTCATTTCTATAAGCTCTCATTATGGGATTCTTAGTTTGATAACTATCATTCACCTGATTTATCACAAGTTCTAAATCTCCAAAAACTTGGATTCGTTTAGCTCCCAAATCCTTTAGTGCATGCAAACCCAGCAACAAAGCTTCATATTTTGCAACATTATTAGTACATTCAAAGGTCAACTTGTAAGAGAAAGCTTTAAAGTATATAATAGTGGAAATTATGTATACACCTACACTAGCACCCACTTTAGCCACCGACCCATCAAAATACATAGTCCACAACCCTTCTTCCTTTTTCTTTCTTTCCAATGCTTCCTTTTCATTTATCACCCTTTTATCCTTTTTATATTTACTTGGCACAACAACCGTTTTGAATAATAGGGAGAAACATCATTAAATAAAATAGATCACCCTAAGTCTATATCAGCAGTACAAATATGATGAACTCCTAGCTGATCTTGACTGCTAACAACAAAATGTGATCTTTTTCACTGTACAGTCTCTTGTTTTCATTAAGAATAGGAATTGTAGCATAAGACATATCCATTTACAAACTTCCTTTTAACTTTGAAGTCCAAGATCTTGAAAACAAAACACCAAATTTGGGAGGGATATCAACCACAACAATATCCATGACCATAGTTTTAGATGGTAATTTAGTCAAGGATACTACCATGTATTTTATCAAACCCAAAAATTTCACCCTTTTGGAATCAAAAGAATACAAATCTTTATAAGGCCTTGTAATCTCTAACCCCAAACTTTCTACCACTCCTTTAGGCATCAAATTATGTGAAGCACCTGAATCTAGCATAGAAGTATGGAACACCATCTCATGCATATTTAAGCTCATATAAAAAGGTGGTACTTCCTCATTATCCACATTATCAATCTTAGACCCCAAAACGATGGTAGGATTGTCATATGTCACTTCCAAAATATCTGGTTGAGCCTCTCCCTGATTTCTAACCATTTTTTTATTGTGTCCCTATACTCCTTATTTCTGAGCAATTCATTAAAAGGAATTGAAATCTTCAACTTAGAAAGTTCACTTTGTAGATTAAAAATGGAAGAAATTTTATCTACGTCCATGGGTGCTTTTTTTTTAACTCCTTTATTTTCTCCGTTATATTTTCAATCTCTTTATGTACAACAGGTTCCTTTTGTTTTTCATTTCTTTTTCCTGTATTCATATGACTACTAGAAGGATGATTTGGATTTAACCTTCCTTTATTCATAATAACATATCTACTTCTCAATTTTATCTTTCTCTGTACATCATCTATAGCATGCATATACCCCTTCTGATACTATTTCAACTCCTCCTCAAAATATTTATTATCATCCTCCTGTGCAAACAAACTATGTTCCTCCTCATTCAAATAGATTTCAGAATCGGAATCACCAAAATTATGAATATGGTCCTCATTTGACTCTGCACCATCATCAACAACAACATAATTTTTTGGGAAATGTGGTCTTATTTGTTGATCTTCTTGGTTCCTTGGATTCCTCATGTCTCTTTGTCTATCATGTGGGAGTGGAGGAGTAATAGGCCTTCTAATGTTAGGTTTTTTTATTAGGGGTTCATTATGCTCTTGATTAACTAGCCTAGTATCCATAGTCACCCTATCCATTAACGTTTCCATTATTTTCAGCATCATTTCAAATCTGATATCACTAGACGAAGAAGCAGAAGAGGTGGAGGGCATAATTTATTATCTACCTTTCCTCCTATTAGCATATACTCTTTGTTTTATCTTTCCACATGCCATCATATTGGCTTCTACTTCCAAGGCATCTGTAAACATAACAAGAAGATTGGTTGATTTCCTTTCTCTCAACAACAATGCAAATTCATTATCAAAGGCTTCTGCATAATGAAGTTTAGCAGCACCAGCTGAAGGCATAATATCAGCAGGTATTGAATTATAAACTCTCATGAACCTACTGGAAAACTCATGGAATGACTCAAAACCTCCTTTCTTAAGATTATTGTATTGGGACAGGACTTGTAATGGACTTTGCTTATCGTCCCATCTATCCAAGAATGTAGTTTGAAAGGCTGCAAAGTTTCAAATAGATCCAGCAGGTAAATATTTATACCACTTTTTGGCTTCCCCAAACAAGCTCTATGCAAACAACCTCACCTTGACATCCTTGTAATCAACCTCTTCCAAATCTATAAAGTCATCAAATTTTTCAACATGGTACTTTGCAGTAACATTTGATTCTCCATCATCCAATGAAATCCTCTAGGCATAATTTAAGGGAAGGTCATGTAACACCGCAGGTAAGGCCAATGGAGCAAACCTAGCTGCATCCATTGGTATAGGTGGGTTTGGAGCAAGTAGTAAAGGTTGAAAAGCTAGAGGATTCCAAATAGGTTGGGGAGTATGAAACTGAGGGTTTTGGACAATAGAAGTAGTTTTTTTTGTTTTTATTGGATTTTGAAGGTTCTGCCACAAATAATCAAGAAGATATGATTCTAACCTACTAGGGTTAATCTCAACTTTCTTTAGGTAAAATTCAGACTTTTATTTTAACAATAATATCTCCACACTAGTTTCCCATTCAGATTCTTGTATACTATGAAGGTCTTGAGATAATGATACACCAAACTGAGAAATATTTTTTTTTCTTTATTTTTATTTCTAAGCAATCTTTCTGGATTTTCCATGCTTTTCAAAGTTTTAGTATTAGGGTTACCTCTCATATTCACTCTCCTTAAATCCAGGATGTCTTCTATAATACTTTTCAAAATGAATGTAAAGTCGCCAGATAAAATGTATAACCTTCTTTTGAATGTGGAAACTTCTGCTTCTCCATAGAAATTTCTTTCTTGAAACTTTGCAATCCTTGTCATTCTTCCCAGGGCTAATATGCACTTGCGTTCCCCGAAAACAACGCCAATTTGTCAACACTGGAAAATTACCCAAGGTTGTAAAGGCTATTCCCATGTAACAGCAAAAACCACTTTTAAAGAGAAAAATGCCTTTTTTCTCTTTTGAGAGGGATCTCTCACAAAATATTAACAAGGCCAGATATGTATAAGAAAAATTGTTTGTAGTTGGTAAGACTGGTTGAAATTGAACACATGACCATTAGGCTATGGAATCAAGATATGAATATAGATAAACAGAACTTTTGCATGGAATTTTTAAACAGAGGCAAGGTAGCTACTTAGTCACAGTCAAAATTTAATTGTCTAGTGAAAAAAGAAGAACATGAACAAACCATTAACACAGAGCATTGTAAAAATGAAATCTGTATCAACTTTAGAAGAAAGGTTTGGTGGACATCTAAAAAGAACAGCTAGATCATAGTAAATATGAATTCCACATTGTTATACTCTCATTTTGGGACATGAAGGAAAACATAATGGAGAGATAAAACTGGAAAAAAATTCACATAACAAGGGAAAGTACAGACTGCAACATGAAATAACACATGAATCTCTAAAAGACGCCAACTTTCAGCTATGTAAATTAAAGAAATACTTGAATACGCAAATCTCCAAAATCTCACGAGTTCCAATCCTTGCTTCATAAAATGTATGAATACTTATACAATTGCTCCTTGAGTTGAACAATAAACCTAACTATTTAACGGTTTCAACCGTTTATTACATGTGTCAACGCACTTGTCCATTACAAAATAGTTATGAGATAACAAAACTTCTTAACTAATGAATTTATAAACAACATTTTATCATAAATTATATCTTTCGCTGGAAACTCCTTTTGCGCTTTCTTCCTTGATGTCTTCATGGTTGTAACTTATATTTAGTTGATCCATAATATTGAACTGACCTCCATTCTTTAGGATTAGGAAAATCTACAACAACCATGTCATGTGCCAGAACTTTGAGTTCCATGTTGTCTGCATATGAAAAATTAGGCACCTTGGCACACACGACTTTAAAATCAAATAATGACTCGAAATATCCAGCAAATTTATCAAACACAAATCTTCCAGATAGAGCCTGTTGTATATATTCAAACTTACTATGATCTGACCTGCAATTGACCAATTTATCCAGATATTCCTTTTGAGACAATAATGTTCCTTTTTCCTCCCAGAAGAAAGGAATTCCCCTTCTTAGCAATGGAGGAAATAAATTAATCACTTCTTTGACTTTATGACTTATAATATCAACTTTGCCCTGTACAGTATCCAACATTATATATTTTCCAATAATTTTTTCTAGCCCAAGAGATAACAACAACTTTGTCTCGGATATCAAACCTTCTTACTTGATCTTCTGATAAGGTACTTAAAAAGTTGATCGCATTCTGAGCTACTTCCATTGGCTTCTTATTTAATTCTTGTTTTACTATCAAAATATTATTTATGGCTACTTTCAGAGCACTCTCTTGATCTGTAATATAAGCTAAATATGGATAAAACTTATTATCTTCTAGAATAATATTATCCCAAATCATATGTCTAGCCCCTTACAAGGCCATTTGGCCAACCACTTGCTTTGTTAACTTGGTATTCGGATTCATTATTTCTTGACATTTTTCCTCTACTTCCTTCTTCTCTTGTTATCTTTTCAAAATTGTCTCTTCTAGATTCTTGTTCTATTGTTTTAATTATGTGAGTTCTACATCTTTTAGGTTTACCTAAGACATTCCTCTAGAAAGAGAGGTTGCATCTGTTTCTACAAAAGGAACAATAAATTGATTTTTAACCTCTTCACATTTTTCCTGTAATTATTTTTCTCTTGCCGTCAGCTTAGTTTTTAGGTCCTTCTCATTTTCTATCAGAATCTTAGCATCTCTTTCCCGATGCTTTTCTTTTTTTTCAAGCTTCAACATCTTGGCTTTACAATCAATAAATTCAGTGTTTAATGTTTCCTTATCCTTATCAAACTCTATCAATTCAGAGGTATGAATAAGCCGAGTGAAAGGAATTTTCAATTTCTTTTTTAGCACCTAAACTTCTTTCTCTTTTTCATCAAACAACTTTTGAGCCACTGATCCTTTTTTTGACCGCCCATCAACCTTCAATAATTCCTCCTGCAACTTTTTAATTTTGATTCAAAGGGCCTTGTTCTCAACCTTTTCTTTTTGTAGGAGGTCCTGATATTTACTTTTATTGGAATCCCCTTTATACACATGTAATGTATATTTAAGCAATATTGTATATATGATATCACCTATTTCTCTGTGAGGGTGTATCATATCTGTGGTAGGGATATTCTCTAAGTTCACATTCACCTTTGATACCTTATTACCAACATTCATGGCCAAACTCAGGGTATCTTTGGCATGATCCCTTACAGTTTTTAAAGTTACATATGGCTTTCACAATTGTCCTACTTCCTCATATAATTTTACTGTTTAATCAAAGGTTTTATCAGCCACTTCCCTATAGGTATTCAACTTCTCCTCTTTTTTGTTATACTTTTATCATTTAGACAATATGATCTTAAGATATTATCTGAGAGAATAACATGCACAACAAGAATCACAAGAGACAAGAGACACAAATATTTTCCTTGGGGAAACCATAAAGGAGAAAACCCCTCAATTTCCTCAGAGATAGAATGAGCACCAATGGCAGCAGTAAAACCCAAAGACAAAAAATATGATCTCCAACAATTGTTATCTCTCTCACTTGTGTGAGTACTTCCTCTCTCACTCATGCGCCTTAGTTGAGTGAGTGTGTGTGACAAATAGAGAGGCTCACTCTCTATTTATACTAATTTTTGACTTGACAATTACTTAACAGGGCCGACATCTCTAGGAGAGTCTAATAACCCTAATAACCCTAGCGCCCCACAACTGTGGGGACTTTGCACTTCGATCAACAAGGAGGGTTAACTTTAACTCAATTGTGGGGAATATTTATGTGACTTACAATGGAGGGTTAACCTCAATGACTTTACATGACTTTATTATATTAGAGACTCTCCTAATAGGAACATCAGGGTATAATGAAATACAAATGATTCTCTCGATAGGAACAGTGGGGTACAATATAAGATATACAAGTGAATACATTCTGAAGTTACAAATACATCAACACTCCCTCTTAACTAGGAAGGTATTCTCTTGACACAATTCATCAACACAAGTATTCTTCTCTGGATCAAGTGTGGATCATCATCAAAGTTTGATAATCACTAGATCGTCATCGAAATTGGATCATCATCAAAGCTAGATGATCACTGGATCATCATCTAAATTGGATCATCATCAAAGCTGGATCATCGTCATCACTTCTTTCGCTATCTTGATCAGCTGGTGCTATCTCTCAATTCTACTCATCATAGGAAGTTCTACAGACCCAACCCTTTTTCATGATGGTTGTAGGCTTAGACTCCACATAGGTCTTCATCTTCTTCAGCACTTATATCTAACCATGGGAGGAACACATCCAGTGACCATGTTATAAAGGCCTTCCCAGCACTCACATCTGACCCTAGGATGAACACATCAACCATGTTAGAAAGGCACAACACTCACATCTGACCATGGGATGAACACATCAACCATGTCAAAAAGGCTCAACACTTATATCTTACCATGGGATGAACACATCAACCATGTAAGAAAGGCTCAGCACTTATATATTACCATGGGATGAACACATCAACCATGTAAGAAAGGCTCAGCACTCACATCTGACCATGGGATGAACACATCAACCATGTCCGAAGGGATCATCACTCACATCTGACCATGGGATGAACACATCAACCATGTCAGAAAGGCTCAACACTTCTATCTTACCATGGGATGAACACATCAACCATGTAAGAAAGGCTCAGCACTTATATCTTACCATGGAATGAACACATCAACCATGTAAGAAAAGCTCAGCACTTATATATGATCATGTGAGATGAACATATCCTGCAATCACATCAGAATGGCTCTACACTTATATCTAACCATGGGATGAACACATCAACCATGTCAGAAAATCTCACAGACTCATCACTTCCTTTTGGAGGGAACCTCGATCTGGACAACACCTCGCTTCTCCCTGAAGTACTAAAACTTCACTCTAGCTAATGGTTTTGTCAACACATCATCTATCTACTCATCTGATGCAACATACTAGAGCTTCACTACTCCTCTCTACACCATATCCTTGATATAGTGATATTTGATCTCGATATGCTTCAACTTGTCATGGAACACTAGGTTCTATGACAACTTCACACAACTCTGTTTGTCACAATATATGCAAGTAGCATCCAACTAGAGATCAAACAAATTAGATAGTAGCTTCCTAAGCCACACTGCCTCATAGCTAGCCAAACAAGATGCAACATACTCTACTTCAGCTGTAATCAATGCCACACAAGATTGCTTCCTACTAAACCATGAGATCACACCTAATCCCATATTGAAGCAACACCATGAAGTTCTCTTCCTATCAATGGAACTGCCTACCCAATATAAATACACATAACCTTAAAGGTTAATCTTCTGATTCACCTGATACTTGATCCCATAATCAATTGTACCCTTCAAGTACCTCAAAATATGCTTTGCAACCATCAAGTGGACATGTCTCAATTTGTTCATAGCAAAGAAAATATTTGGTCTCGTATTCATCAGGTACATCAAGAAACAAATCATCTGACGATACATCGTGGCATCAGCTGTCTCTGATGAAGAATCACTCAATAGCTTCAAGTTCGATGCCATAGGTGTGGTCATGGTCTTGCAGTCCATCATCCCGAACCTCTTCAGGGTCTTCACTACATACTTCCCTTGTCCCAGGAATTAGAGGAAATTTCAACCCAAAATGGGCCTCCTAAAATGAATTAATAAAATAATAGCTAAAATAATAAAATAATATTTATTAATTTAGGAGGGAGAAAAGAAAAAAAACTACTTTTTTGTTTGCATTTTTGACATATCTCCCCGTGTTTTTACTCAAATTTTGATCAGGAGAGCTCGTTGGATGTGGAACTAAATTCCGCATCCAACGAGTACCCACTCGGCATACTTTTTGACGGGCCCCGCTACCCCAAAAACAAGAAATACCTGAAAAAATGTAATGATGACATCATCATTACATTTTTCAGGTA
>LPNX010258210.1:0-34635 GCA_001517045.1 Pseudotsuga menziesii
ATGGCATATATGCATTTTGAGGGCTTCTATCTAGCACATGAGTAAAAAATCAGGTTTTCATCGCCAAATTTGGCCAAAAATTGTTACCCATCTTCATGGAATTACCCATATACACGATTGAAAGCAATGTAGTAGGTAAGTGATATGTAAGTGTATTGAAACGCACATATAATCTTGTTCACTATAGTGATATCTTAAATATATACTAAGAGCACATAAAGTAGCTTTCAATTATCAAAACCTTTTTTTATTTTCTTCACATAAAGCACAATATGTGGTTTTTAATGCATATATAAAAAAAAATTAGATGAAATTGATTTAGCACTTGGACTATCTGAAGGAAGGTTTTGAAACAATATTTGTATAAATTGACTGAAAAAAAGTTGTGTATTGTCCTAATTTTTTTTAAGCGTTTTAAAGTTTTCTCTTACACTATCGTCTCTATAAAGTGTTATAACCATAACGATCCCATCTTGTGCAAGATGGAAAACCCCCCAAGATATATTTTTTTCTTTGAAAAATAGTTTGCCCGTTTTTTATATTAATTTAATTAATGCTTACTTAATAAAATTACAAAAATCCAAACCCAAAACAGTTTCTCCTACTCAAAATAAAGAAAAAATCCTGATACAATAAAATTGGTGCTCGGAAGTCCAAAGCAATATTAGTTCTTAATAAACTTCCTGACTCTCCAACTCCGATTTCAAATTAGAAAAAATCAGATTTGATGACAGTTACTAATATAGAAACCAACAAGTGACGACTCTCCAACTTTGACTTTTCGGAAGTCAGAATTCAGAGAGAAATATCATATGATTATCTCAATTCACTTGAACTCCCGACTATCATTTTTTTGGACTTTTCGGAAATGAGAAGTCGATACCTCTTGAAACTATTTCCATAATTTGTCCCGAACTCTGAGTTTAACAGATCAACTCGGCAGGTGAAGGGCGAGACCTTTTTCTTCATACAATATAAATCACCTCAACTTCTGACTCCGATCTCAACAATCATATCCAAAATTTATCCACATTCGATAGTCGAATGACTATCTATATTGAATAAATACGATTTTTGAATCCCGACCTCCACCTCCAATTTTCAGGCCCCACTTTGACAGAAACTCAAAATTGATAAAACAGTACGTACGAAAGTACATTGAATGAGATTTAAGGCATGAAAATGTGGGAAATTAAAACGGGAAGAGCTACCCATTGGTCTGCAGAGCATTTAATGCCAATACAGTAAGTTTGATGATCGTTGTATCTTGAGCTGCTGAAGATCCAATAGTCAGCAAACCTGCTGCAGCGGCATTAAATGCTCTGCACCTCAATGGATAGCTCTTACCAATTAAAACATTAAACAATAAAGAGGCCTTAAACCTCAATGGATAGCTCTTACCAATTAAAACATTAAACAATAAAGAGGCCTTAAAATGACATCAATCTTAACAGTTTGAATTCATCACGGTAGAGCAGAGTTCCCGGACTGCCAAAAAATCAGTGCATAAGCTTTCCTGAGTTATTATTTCAGTTTTTTCATGGGTATTATCTAGCTTCTATTTGATTATTTTGAAGCTTGTAACAACATTTGGTAAGCTTATGCTTGTCCTTGCCTTCTTGTAGAATTAAGGAAGAAATCCATGGAAGAAAAAACCAGGTCCAAAGTTCCTATGGAGGATCTAAAATCCAGAGACCCCAACTTCGGATTTTTCTTCTACACTGACCCTTGGATTTCAGACAACATATGTCTAGATTGGGCGAGGATTTAAGCCGTCTTTGACAACAACGACTTCTCATAATTTGAAGATGACTCACCAATTTACCAGAATATCAACAAATCCCATTTCCATGCAATCGTCGCTCAACTTGTAGTCCTACCATATATAGACCTCATCAAACATGTTATTGATTTCGCAAACGTGCCTACTAGCACCTTTAGAGACGCCAACAAGATGTCATTTGAAAATATCAAACTTGACACTTTCTCTCAGATATACGAGCTCAAAGTTTCACAAAAATTGCTCATGCAAGAAGCAGTCGAGGCATCTGAGAAATAAATTGAGCTCGAGATTATGTTCAAAACGTGGACAGTTGACCCCAATACTTTCATTCTCAAACCAAATCAGCAATATCCAATTTCTCTACTGAGAGAACCTTACAAATTACTAGCAGTGATGCTTTGCAGACTCTATGGAGCCAAGAATTGCCAATACTTTAGGATGGAATGGATGTCATTAGTCTGTTACGTAGAAACCATAGGATAAATTTTCAATTAGGCATGAATTTTCTCCATCACTTTCAAGGATGCTATTGTGTAGGTACAAAAAACCTCGGCTACCAAAAAATCTAATTTCCACTTGTCATATATCTGGTGGATATAGTATGCACCTCATTTTCTTTTCCTACAATGGAGTGGCATTGGATAAGGGGAAAATCCCTTGTGCATATTTATTGCTCAATCTTGTGAGAGGACATCTACCAAAAGCACATATATGACATTTGCGACAAATTTATCAGTGTAGTGTATTTTGTCGTCTTTAAGAAGAACGCACCTTGTATGTCCGAAAATGCTTTGTCACTCATCACTGCTATGGGATACTGGTATGCCTTAGAAAAATTCACTTATTTGAGAGTTTGGGGAGGCAGAAAAATACATTTACTTCCCACAGTCGTTCCTGACAAAATGGAACTTGCAAAATTAGCATTTGACACACTTTCAGATGGAGTTCATAGTCAAATCCACTCCAAGAATAGGAGAGCATGGAGAATGTTCCCATTGTATATCGAACATTAACAATTCAAGACACAACACGTGGAAGCTTTATCAACAAATAAATAGGGAAAATTAAATTCACAGGGTCTTCACTTAGTGAAAGCATGTCATAGATCCTTCGTTCATGGGATATTAAATAATATCCATAATTTCACTATATATTGATAATTAATTACATAAATCCTTTTGTTGATCCCCCCTCCCAATACATATTTTCAATTTAAAAAATCCTATTTTCACAATTATTCCTTATTTTTACTAGAAACCGCTTTTTTCACCCCCCAATACCTATAAACCCCCAATACCATATTCCCCGCCCCCCAATACCTACAATATATTGACCTTATTTTCCACAATTAAAAACCTCCCTTTATGAATGAACGTGATAAGATATTGCTCAACAAGGTGAATCCCCCATGCTTAAACTAGGGTTTGCTGAAAAGAGAATGCATGACCCAAATGGTTTCATTCAAGGATTATTAGCTCGGGCTCATTTAAAGAATACCTACACTCATGAAAATGAGGCAGATGATTCTCTTTTCCAAGGATCCCATGGTTTTGAGAAAGTCCTGAGAAATATTATTAACCTGAATCAAAGAGTTCTTATCTATGAGGCTTGAAAGCAGCTAAAACTCAAAGTATTTGAAGAAAGGGATATATTTTTTGAAAAAAATGAAGAGAAGGATAAACAACAGATAATCAAAGAAGCTAAAGAAGCTACATCTTCTGCTATAAAAGCAAAAGAACAACTACAGGAAGAGAAAATGCAAGGCAAGCAACCTCTTGTTACTTTTCCTCCTACTTCTCCCATTACTAAGTTGAATAACTTTATGCAATAGTCTCAAAATATACAAGGTAAGTCTGCCTACAATAAGTAACTTTATCATGTAGATTTTGTACCCAAAATGATTCCAAATATTTCTATAAAAAAAGAAGGAGAAACTAAGTCTGGGAACCAACTCCCAAAGATAGATACCAATGAATTCATTAATTTGGAGAAAGAACACCTTGTAGAGACTATGGTTTCAACTCCAATCACCCAGGAACTATCTACAGTCTCCGAAATAGATTTCAAAATTGTTACTAGTGGTGGGAAAACTCTAGAATCTAAAGAGCATGTTAAGAAAATGACCCATCCTACCACCACCTCTCATAGTCTTGATACCCTACAGGATCCTACAATTGTCAAACATTCTGAGATAGAAAAAAAATTCAACAAGAATCACCAACAAACAAAGACCATGTCCCTCCTTCACATAACAAAGATTCCACTCCTTCCCCATATATTCAAAATAAGGCTATCAACCTTACTGAAGTCACTAAAGGAAAAACTACTTTGAATCAATAATCCCAACTAATCCCTTCTTCTCATAGCATATCTTAACCCATCATTAGTACCACAAACCTTTTATCCTCTATAGTTGAACAAGCAACATATTTTGGAGAATATGAACTGGTAGTATTAGGAGATTATAGTTTCAGTATAATACATAAAGTGGTCATGAAAATAGGTACTAAGAGGATAAGAGAGGGTCAAACTCTAGAAGAATTTCTCTAATGCAAAAACATCTAGAAGGCATCTTCAGAGGGTCCTCAAGGAGGAGCCATGGAAGTAGCTACTATTATTGGTTCTAAATAAGGCCCTTGATGATGAAAAGGAGAAAAATATGAAAATGTAAAATGAAAAGGAAACTATGAACCAGTAGATAGAACAATTGAAGGTCCAACATGTTGTATAATTACATAACCTAAAAGATCAAATAGATCAGGTGACTAGAGAAAAAGACTTAGTAAAAGAAGAGGTCATCAAACATGCCAAAGTTATTGGCTAATATTAAATCTTAGTTAGAAGAAAATAAGTAATATCAATCCTCTTGTATATTTTTTAGGCTCATTGTACATGAGTTTAAAGATGAAGCAATTTCCTGCAATGAGAGTTTAAAGGAAAATCATATCTCATTTTTCCAGGGTCTCAATCAAATGAAGGAATCATTTAACACCTTTGAACGCCTTTCAAACTTGCTAGAAGATCATGTGAATAGAAGAAAGAAGGCCAATTCATCCTTTGATCAACTTCATAAATGGAAGAAGCACATCAAAGATGAACCCTTAGATATGCCTTGCATTGATTCAACAAAGCTTGAAAGAGTTAAGATATTGATAAAATCCTAGGAATTTGCATGTGATAGCATGGAAAAAATTATAAAAAAAGGCCAAAATATCTGTGAATGACACTGGATGTTAATAGAAAAACTCATGGGAGATGTTAGGAATATTAAATTGAGCACATAGATCTATGGATCAACACACAACTCACAAAATAGATCACAAAATTTACTCAGCAATTGAACAATGAAACAGTGCAAAAATGGCTTGCAACTATGACTGCTTTCATTAATCAAAAGTAATTAGATAATAATTACAATTAAGTACAATGGATAAATAGCCACATGCAATTCGAATCCATGTGAGGAAATTCGAATTGATTGGACTCTACTTGACTGGATGGTTAAATGACCTTGTCTAAATCATTATTGGAGTTCATCGGAGTTCAAAATCCAAACTCAAGTGTCTAATTCAGTGTTGACTAGTCTAACTGACCGAGGTAGGTGAGTAAATGTGCCTCACGTGCATGTAGCCATGCAATCCTAGCACTAACTCAATATAAATGAGTGTATGGAACTAGAACTAAATGTAACTGACTCCTAACTGATCTTGACTAGTCACCAACTGAACTCAACTGATGGAGGTTGGTATAGACACTCCTAGTGGCTCCTAATTTGTATGGATTGATCTAGGAGGATCCTAAACTGATGCATGCAAGTGACGTCAGTGGTAGTTGGCCTCTATTAGTGTTTCCCACACTTTAGTAACTTGTGCATGTGCCCTAATTAGGCCAAGTGGACCCAATTATGCTATTGACTAAAAATAGACTAAAAGGACTCCTGATTTAGACATAATGACCAAATTGGACAAGGGAGGATTAATAATCCTAACACCCCCCTGAATGCTAACTTGGACAATTTGTGGGCCCTAGTAACTAATACCATAGGCCACCCATTACAGCAAGTAAAGTAACTGCTCAACATAAGGAGTTGGGGAAAAGACAACATGGGAAAAAATCCCCCCCTCTAACTAAGAATATAGAATAGGATTCAAGTTTGAAAAACTTGAAAATGTGTTTCTGCAATCTCTGTGATGTAATGGAGTAGAATGCATGATGTTTTGTGCACAGGCATCCTGTGGCCTGGCATGTAGACTTCTCCATCTTCTCCCAAAATGATGATGGAAGTAAGGAGGAATGTAACCTTTGCCTCTTATTGGATAAAGAGGTGTATGATCAACTATATTCTTCTGAATGTAGTGAGAGTGAGCCCTTTCCATGTAGCATCTCATAGGAAGTCTATTGCATCTCTTTAAAGGAGGTAAGATTGAATGACATAGTGCAAGGGTCTTTCCTTTCCGAGTGTCAGATGGATTCCAGTCATCTTCCTAGCTTCCAGTTTGGAAGGAGGGACTGGATCTGGATCTGAATAAACTTGAATCTCGATTTCATAAAATAATACAGCTGGATCTGTAATACTAGTGGAAACTGCAAAAGAAGTAGATGAAATGTTTTTACCTTCCCTTGCAAGTGGATGCTGAGAGTGCACTGGTTCTGAAAATGGCATGAAGTGTGAGAACTCATATGCCTTGGAGGCATGACTTGCAACACCCTTCGTTATGATGTTCCCAGTAGAGATATATGTGATCTCCACTGATTCAGAACCAAATATGACTCTCTTTGGAGAGATAGTATGAGTCATCTGGTATACAGATAACATGCCATGCAGCTAGGGAGGGACCATAAACCACATATTTGAACTTTCCATGTTCAAGCTTGATAGATCCCTTCCCTTTTCCTTGAACTTGATTGCTATTGCCCATATGAAGACTAGGACCATCAAAATACTGCAAGGAAGAGAATGATTCTCTGGATGCAACCATATGATTGGAAGCTCCAGAATTAATGAGGAAGGCATGTGCTATTGAGCAGCTAGCCTTTAGTGCATGGCATGTCTCTTTATGTTCTTCAGTTTCTTCTCTATGGTTACCCTTCCTTATGCTAGCAGGTACAACAATGTTATGTTTCTTCAGAAGAAGAGACATCTCATCAATTGTTCTTCTCATACAGGTGCTTTCAGGATGAAATCCCCACCCACAATAAGAACAAAGTGTCTTTCCTTTTCCATTTTTCTTGCTTCTATTCGAACCTGAAGGCTCTTTTGACTACTTTTTCTCTACAGGAGACTCATCCTATTGCTTCCCTTTATCATTCTATACCTTAGGTCCTCCTACAACTATTTCTTGATATATGGAAGATCAAATGATCCCCATTTGGATGAACTTGTCATGCTCCCGAGTGAGAGATTCAATGAAGGATTTAAGAGTAGGAATCTTCCAGTTTGGAGTAGAAAGATTCTCAGAATGAAATGTTGATACAAATACTGAATATTCTACACCAATTTTGGAAATAATGGCAAGGATGAGTTGATCATTGTCCTTCTCAACCTTGCACAGCTTCAATTGGAACACTAGATGCTTGAATTTTGTGAAGAAGTCATTTAGTGTTTCGAGATGGGTTGGATGGAGAGAGATTAGCTCATTCTCCAGCTGATAGATTCTTAGATCATCCTACTTTTCAAATAAGGAGGCAATCTTATCCCAAACCTCCTTGGGAGTCTTCAATCCATTGATGTGGAAGACAATATCTTAAGAGATTGAGAGGCGCAAGCATCTGTAAGCTTCATCAAGCCTATTCCAGTACTTTTATTTGTCAACATAATGAATTGGCTCTTTCTTTGTCTCCATTGTGAGTCTAAAGTGTCTTTTGGAGTGTAGTTGCATCTCCATGTCCTCCTTCCACTGGTGATAGTTGAAAGGAGTGAGAAGGTCTATTATAGGAGCCATTTAGAATGCAAAGGAGAGGACTGAGCTGCTGTAGCAAATACAGAGAAGGAGATTGAGCTGCTTGTAGCGAATGCAGTGAAGAGGAATCATAAACCTATAAATCACACAATCAAGCAAACAAAATAAGGTCAACAGTCTGCACTTTTGGAATTTCCTTCACACCTAGCATAATTGATCAAGCAAGCTTGATAAAAAATTCCTTAACTTGGGATATGAAGTGGTAAATTCTTCTCTTTTAGTGCAGTACTGGAAGGAGAATTTTTGTTCAAAATTGTTTTTGATCCAAGTATGGATCTATAGTAGGAGAAGTGCCTTGTCCTATCAAGGCTCTGATACCATATTAAATTGAGCGCATATATCTATGGATAAACACACAACTCACAAAATAGATCACACAATTTACTCAGCAGTTGAAGAATGAAACAATGCAAAAATGGCTTGCAACTGTGAATGCTTTCATTAATCAAAAGTAATTAGATAATAATTACAACAAATTAAAATGGATAAATAACCACATGCAATTCGAATCAATGTGAGAAAAATTCAAATTTTTTGGACTCTACTTGAGTGAATGGTTAACTAACCTTGTCTAAATCATTATCGGAGTTCAAAATCCAAACTCAAGTGTCTAATTCAGTGTTGACTAGTATAACTAACTGAGGTAGGTGAGTAAATGTGCCTCACCTGCATGTATCCATGCAATCCTAGTGCTAACTGAATAGAACTAAGTGTAGGGAACTAGAACTGAATGTAACTGACTCCTAATTGAGCTTGACTAGTCACCAACTGAACTCAACTGATGGAGGTTGGTATCGACACTCCAAAGTGGATCCTATTTTGTAGGGATTGATCTAGGAGGCTCCTAAACTAATGCATGCAAGTGTAATCAGTGGCAGTTGGCCTCAATTAGTATTCCCCACACTTTAGTAACCGGTGCATGGGCCCTAATTAGGCCAAGTGGACCCAATTGTGCTAGTGACTAAAAATAGACTGAAGGGACTCCCGATTTAGACATGACTCCTAATTTAGAGATAATGACCAAATTGGACAAGGGAAGATTAATAATACTAACAAGAAATGCTAGTATTTGATGATCTAGATGACTCAGACCCAACTAATTTACAAATAGCCATAGTTGAAGATCAAAGAGAATAGTGAGTTGAGTCACTATGATTCAGAATGTATCTCAGTTGGCCATCTACTCATTTAGACTATTTATCACAACTCCATATCAACTCCAAATCTGTTTACAGGGATTTTTGGACAATTGGTCTAGGATTCGCTTCAACAAAATAAATTCCTTGTTATGTAAAGCTCAACTTCAGTTAGAGCATGCCAACTACTCAGATATCACAGATATGTTAGATGTTTACTCTAAGTGGAAAAACTTTGTCTCTAGCTAGTAAAAGTAATAGTTATATGTCAGTTATTCCTCAATCATGTCCTCAATAAATGGAACTAATTTGTATTTATTAGATACCTTTGAGGGATTGAGAGAAGATCTTTTTTGGGAAGGGGACGCACAATAGAATTGTTGTTGAAATTTATTGCACCACAGTTGTATGAGATACTTTGATATACTATAATCAACATGTAATTTCATGGATATTGGGTAATGTTGGATGAATCATCTGTTTCTTTCAATGCAATGATTTTTCCATTGATAATCAAGTTTCCTTTCTTATGTTATGTATTTCACATAATTATTGATTGTTATGTTAAGGATTGATAATAATCATTTATGGTTTTCCTATTATGATGAAATGATTTTTCTAATTCAAGATCAATTTATTCTTTTAGTTTTGATATGGTCCTTTGATAATTCCTTGATGTAACTAACGACACCGATCTAACTAGTTTTAACTTTATTTTATCAATCTCTAGTAGGTTTCCCAATTAGAATCATTTAACCAATTCTACCATTACAAAACATTTTCCTTATAAAAGTTGTTGATAATAAAAAATACACATAAACCATAAGTCTCTTTCAAAGAGAAAAACCTCGAGCCAACGGAGGCATAAATCCGTTGGTGGCGATCATTCGAAACGACTAGTAAATAGGAAGGATTTTTGGGAAATATTATGAAGTTACTGGATCAGATCGTTTACCCTTGCATTGACTTTTGAACCAACTTTACACAACAACAAATGGTGCTAGACGGAGGTACTACACATAATTAATGGATTCTAGACATAAGATAAAAAATCCTCCTCGTTCACTGGTTTCTACTCGCATTCGTTCAAACCCACCATTAGCCTCCGTCGCTGCTCCAACCACATAACCCAAAACCATTTCTAACCTACCCTAACATTACACAAATCATGTTGGGGTTTTCCCTTTACTCACATCGTTACCTGAAAACTATTCATTTTATGTCTTAAAAGAAACTGTTTAAAACATATTAGAGAAACTTGAGGAAATAATTGCCTCAGTCATAGACAAATACGAACAATTCATCCAAATATTTAGGGATTTTGTTTTAGTTTTTGAACAATACATTGCACGTTTTTCAATCAACCTTGTATTAGAAACTTATTTTAGAGAAGACATCCCAATCACATTATTGCATGAATTTCTAACAGGACAACCAAATTCTGAGTTCACAACTGTTAAGATTCTATATGCTAAGCTAGATTATCAACATTTAATTCAATTTCACAATAATAGCATATACAGGATCACTGAAAGAAAAAGTATCACAAGATCAAAACAGATTTACCTTGGGAAAACCCTAAATGAAAAACCCAGCAAGAAAAGCTTCCTCAATATAGATGATAAAAAAGATAAAAGATAAAAACTCGAAACTTGTCCTTCTCATCTTTGTAGATAAGACTCTCTCCCTCATGCGCTACACAAGTGTGTGTCTGTGTGTTTCAAATGAGGAGTGCCTCTCTCTATTTATATTCTTCCTGTCACTTAATGTTTCACTCAACTAAGTCGGCCCTACTAAACTTGACTGGTCCAACTTCTCTACGAGGACTCAAAACATCTTAATATTATATTTAGAAGGGTGCTAATGACTTGAATTACAACGGAGGGTTTTCCTCATGACTCTCTACTAACATAATACAATAATATCATCCTTACAAAGGAATAATATCATCTCCAAAAGGTTCCATCAATAAAATACATTTAGAATATTCTTTGAAGCTACAATAATAACACTCCCCCTTAACAAGAAGGGTATTCTACAATAACAAAAACAACAGTAGGAGAAGGAGAGAGAGCATCTTCAACATCATCAGGGTGATACATCTATAAATCATTGGAATATTTTCATCATCTTTGACATATAGTCTTCATATTCAATTTCAGTAGTAGCAACACTTTGATCGTTCGGTTGACAACATCATCATCAACATTTTAGTATTTTCAAATAGCAACATCATCATCAACAATACTTTTACCTTTCGATCAACAACATCATCATCATTAGCAACAACCTGCAATCCACAATACAAAGATGAAATTATATGGATCACTTTAGGACTTAAGTCTAGGAATGATACAATCCTACCATGTTCTCAAAAACCAAAGTATTTGGATACTATTACGGGATAATCACTCCCTATCACTTTAGGACTTAGGTCAAAGGATGATGCAATCCTACCACATTCTGGAAGACCGAATTCTCCATATACTATTATGGAATAATCACTTCCTATCACTTTAGGACTTAGGTCCAAGGATGATGCAATCCTACAACATTCTTGAAAACCGAAGTCTTGGGATACTATTATGGGATAATCACTCCCTATCACTTTAGGACTTATGTCCAAGGATGATGCAATCCCACTTCTTTCTCGGAGAAATAAGTCTATGGATCACTTTAGGACAAGTGTCTAGGGATGACACAATCTCACTTCTTTCTTGGAGATAGAAGTATATGAATCACTTCAGGGAAAGTGTCCAGGGATGATACAATCCCATTGCAACATCACTACTCCCCCTTTCAGGGAAGGTCTTTCGGAACAACACCAAGATTGTCTCAAAATTATCCAAACTTTATTTGAGACAGAGGATTTGTCAACACATCAGCAACTTGTTCATCGGTACTCACATATTGGAGCTTTACGACTCCCTTCGATATCATATCTTGAATGTAGAAATACCAGATTTCCATGTGCTTCTATTTATTGTGGAACAATGGGTTCTTTGTCATTTTTATACAACTATGGTTATCACACAGAATCATTATGGTATCCAACTCTAGGTTAAATGACCTGACATTAGCTTTCGAAGCCATATGGATTCACAACTAGAAGAGAAAGCTGCTATGTATTCTACTTCAGCCGTCCTAAGAGCAACACTAGACTGTTTCCTACTAAACCATGAAATCATAGCATACCCTAGACAATAACATTCACATGATGTGATTTTTCTGTTTGAGACACTTCTAGCCCAATCTACATCTGTATAGCCATACAATCTGTAGTCATGGTTTCCATCATAGTATATACCAAAGTCTATTGTTCCTTTTAGATATCTCATCACGTGTTTTGCAACTACCGAGTGAACACGTCTAGGTTGAACTAGATACTGACTCAAGGTGTTCAAAATAAAACAAATGTATGGTCTAGTATTTGTTAGATACATAAACGACCCAATAATTTGTCTGTATTGAGTCACATCCACTAATTCTGATGATTCATCAACCAACAACTTCAGGTTGGTATCCATGGGTGTGGCCATGGCTTTACATTCCAACATATCAAATCTTTTCAAAATTTCTACTACATACTTTCCCTGATTGAGAAATATTCCTTCTCAGTTCTTCCATACCTCCATACCTAAAAAATAATGCATTAACCCAAGGTCTTTCATCTCAAATTCCTCAACGAGATTCTTCTTGCATTCTACAATCTGTTTCTCATTCCCTTTCAGAAATAGGTCATAAAATGTTCTTGGGGACACTCAAATTCCATTACAACAATTTAGGTGACATTAAGGTAATTTACCCTTCATTAGGATTAATAAAGATCCAAAAGTGCCATGGTTACGATCATTTAGGTGCCACTATGATAAAGGAAGATCCAAAAGTACTATCACTTGAATCATGATCATTGACATTGACATTGATATATCTAATGTTATGTTAGACATTTTTCGAACACAAATCCTAACTCTAAACCTAGTGCAATTCCTAGCTTGGTTCCTTTCAAAATTTATGGTATTATTCCAGGTGCTATACCTGGCACTATGTTGGATGTTTTCTAGGTGCAATTCCTGGCTCTTTACTTGGCGCTATGTTGGATGTTTTTCCTGTCAAAATTCATGGCACAATTCATGTCGCTAAACCTGAATAATATATGGTGTTATGCTATTAAGGACTTGTTTTTGGAGGCTATTATGGGCATTATATGGGACACTTTTTTGGATGTTAATTGGGATGTTAATTGGGACGCTAATTGGGATGCTAATTGGGATGATAATTGTGATGCTAATTGGGACACTAATTGGGACGTTAATTGGGATGCTAATTATCATCTAAAATAATGCCAACTTTTAAAAAGGGATGCGAATTGGGATGCTAATTGGGATGCTCTTTGGGACACTAATTGGGACTCTAATTGGGATGCTAATTGGGATGCTAATTGGGACGCTAATTGTGCTGCTAATTGGGTCACTAACTGGGATGCTAATTGGGATGCTAAATGGGATGCTAATTAGTATCCAAAATAGCACCAACTTTTAAAAAGGGACACAAATAACACCATTAAAAGTGCCATCCCATGGAAAAGCATCCACTTTGTCCAAAAAATGATGAAAATACACTAGAAGTGATAGCGGACGCCAAAAAGGAATCTAAAAGAGATGCTAATCACATGGTTTTGTTGTCATGAACAAAGGGAAAATTTGCATGTCCAGTATGTGGTCCTAGGATAAAATCTCATTGTTCAAGAAGTTTAGCCAAGGATGTGTTCGATGAGTACAGGCACTTCCTTCCTAAGAACCATAGGTACCAAACTATCGGAAAAAAAATCAATGTTAAAGAAGAGAATGAAAAGAAACCATGAAGAATGACACCTCACTCATGGAAGTTGGGATATAACAGAAGTCGTTGACGTATGCAAATTGTATATGAAACATACAATATGTTCATGTAATATTATTATTTTTATAATTTTATTGAATTTTCTTTACCATGGGTGTCATGAATTATTGTTAATGTGTTTTCGTTTATGTTTAATGAATGTATTTAAGGCATGGATGGGATTCCATGAGGAATGAAGAGTTATCCCATACAATTCAATAGGTTGCCTTACTACGAGAACATAGAAATAGCTCATTTGTTTGATACAATGCATATTGGGAAGAGTGTAACATAAATGATATGGCAGACATTAGATTCAAGGTTAGACAAAGATAAAATTGGAAAAATTTGTAGTGACATTGTAGAATCCAATCACACATTGCAAAGCATAATTATTTCCAATGCCAGAAATGGGAATCAAAAAATTAGTCTTCCATGGTTATTGACGGAGCAACAAAGCAATGCTATAAAATACGTCATTCGACGGGGTTTTTGTCAAACATAAAAAATATCTTAACCCAAAAAGGTGATTTTGGCGGTGTTAAAACTCATGACTGACATACATTCATTAAGGTAATTATTTACTTATATAATTTCCATTAATTAAATATTGTTAGTAAGTGTTCTCTCTTATTTGGAAACACTAGATAATGATTTGATTTTTTATATAGTACATTGTACCTCTAGCTCTCCCATATAACTTTGATGAAAACATAAAACAAGTTATATATGATCTTGGTATATACATGAGGTACGTAACAATTTTATATGCATGAAAATGTTCGATGCTCTTTTGGTTGAATTTCTTATTGACATATTGTGTTTTACAGCTTGGAACTTTATTATATATTATATGCCTCAATTTGGTTGATCATTCTTGTTATTTTCTTGCATCTTTTGTAGGTGGCTTTCATATAAAGAAATCCATAAAGAAGATATTAGGTATTGGAAGAGAGAAATTCCTTGTCTAATGTGTGAAATGCAGAAATATTTACCTCTACCATTTTTCAATTCACAAGAACACTATCTCATACACCAAGTTGAGGAGATTCAATTGTGTGGACCTGTAAACCCAAGGTCAATGTGGATGGTGGAAAGGAATTTGAAGTCATTGAAGTATTTTGTTAGAAAAAGAGCATGCCATGAGGGTTCTATGGTGCAAGGATATATGCTATATCAATCCATGGTATGCATTAGTCAGTATCTTCCAAATTTATCAAAAAATATCAATCTGCCTCACATTTGTCATGTCGACTCTATCAACAAATTTGAAGGGGAGGTCCTGTTGGGGAAAGGTAGAAAGAGGAAAGTGAAAGGTAATTGAATGGTGTACATTATATTTATTATACAATTAATTTTTCAATTTATGTTATTTTTATTATTCCATCAGTATTTTAAGGTAAACTTAATTGCCTTTAATGATAGCTAATTTACAATTATTAATTTTTTTTTCATATAGTTGGTCGTTTGTGGGATGAAATACATTTATACATTGAAAACAATATTGATTGGATGGAGGAATGGATTGAACGATGTGAAAAATAGTATGGTAATTTAACATGGGGATGGATTAGTAAAATGATTAAAACAATGCATCACCATCGAGAGGAATATCCTAAACTTACGTAAAGGAAATTGATTTAACATGTGGTTTAAAAGATAAAAAGACAAGTATATTTGAGTTGCTCATTTTTTTGTTCTTTAACATTGTATAGAAATATTTCTCTCATTTATGTCTTCTTATATGTTTATTTACCAAGTCGGGCATGATGCAGTTGATATATCACAATGCAGTTGATGTAAATTTTGCATCAAAAAGTTGGATGACAAGAGGAAAAAATTTGATTATGGGATAACTGTAGTTTTTCAAGTCAATAAAGTTTCCTCTAGAAGTGACAAGCATCCAGAAGTATCTGAAGATCGATACTATGGTTATTTGGAAGATATACTTGAGTGTGACTTTAATTCCTTTAAAGTATTATGTTTGAGGTCAAAGTGTACAAGCTACAAATGAATGAATGTGATCCTGAAAGAACTATTATTAAGCATGCCAATGGATTTACCATGGTTAACACAAGGAAACTTGAACCAAGTATAGAGCCTTATGTTCTTCCAAATCAATGTGAGCAGGTCTTTTACTCAGAGGTTCCAGGTAAAGAAGGTTGTTCATACATTGTTAGATACGATCCAAGAGGAATACCGATCAAGTATAATGTAGTAGAGGAAGAAGACAACGTTGAAGAAGAAGGTGATGCAAATCAGGAGCAGTTGGATGTCAACATAGATGTGTCCGATGAAGAATCTGATCAAGAAGTTGATCATCCAAATGATGTAGTAGACAATGAAATTGACATTGATGATATTGATGATGAATATCTAACAAAAAATTACCTTGATCATTACCCTGATATGAACGATCTTTTCAAAGATAGCGATTCAGAACCAGATGATGATACCGATGTTGGTTTAGATGAAGAAGAATTTGAATGAAATTGTAGCAATGTTGGAATTTATAAAGTATGTGAGAACATATTTTTGAATAATGTAATATGTTCATGACTATTTATTTATGTTTAAACCATCGTTATCATCATCATCATCATCACCATCATCACAATCTTCCTCCTTATCACCATCGTCATCACCATCATCACAATCTTCCTCATCATCATCATCTTCATCATGATCACCATCTTCAGCACCACCACCAACATCATAATCATATTCATCATCCTCATCCTTATCATCATCATCTTCATCATCATATTTATCATCCTCATCCTCATCATCATCATCATCATCATCATCATCATCGTAATCCTTGTCATCCTTGTCATCATCATCATAATCCTTGTCATCCTTGTCATCATCATCATCATCACACTATTCCTCATCAACATCATCATCATCATCTTTATCATATTTATCGTCATCGTCATTCACCATATTTATCATCATCACCACCATCATCATCTTCATCATCATGGCCACCATCATCGTCATCATCATCGTTGTCGTCATCACCATCTTCATCATCATCATCATCTTCATCATAATCCTCATCATCATCCTCGTCATCATGATCATAATCATCATCATCACCATGATAATCATCTTCATATTCATCATCATCATCATCATTGATGACGATGATTATCATAATTTATATCTACTCTATATTTTTTGATTTAATATTGGATTAGAATTAATGAATTTTATTGGTACGTATAAATTAATTGTTTGTTACTTTTAATTTACATTTTCCTGTATGTTTTCATATGCTATAAACCAATGTTTTTTAGATAGATTTTGTCGAGTTATGGGGAATTGAGAGTGATGTGAGGGGGGGAGGGGCAATAAGAGCTTCCACCTTCACGTGGTTGGCCCTATTCAGTAAAGAATATTAATTTATTCTCGAAACAAAGAGGAGCTCAGTAAGGCAATGCATAGTCTTGATGATGATGATGATGATGACAATGACGACGATGTCAATGACAATGATGATGATGATGACGATGATGATGATGATGATGATGATGATGAAGAAGATGATGATGATGATGACAATGATTATCATCATCATCATCATCATCATCATTAACATCATCATTGTCATCATCCTCATCATCATCATCATCATCATAATCGACATCATCATCGTCATTAGCATCATCATAATCATCCTCATCATCATCATGTCCATCATCATCACCATCATCATCATCATCATTAACATCATCGTCATCATTAGCATTAGCATCATCATTATAAGCATCATCATCATCATCATTAGCGTCATCATCGTCATCATCATCATTTACCTATGATCATCATCACCATCATCCTTAACATCATCATCATCCTCATCCTCATCATCATTAGCATCATCATCATCATCACCATCACCATCATCATCATCGAGATCATCATCACCACCACCACCATCATCATCATCGCCATCATGATGATGATGATGAGGATGATGGTGATCATGGTGGTGGTGATTATGATGGACACAATGATGATGATGATGATGACGATGAGGATGATGACGATGACGATGATGCTTATAATGATGATGTTAATGCTAATCATGACGATGATGTTAATGATGATGATGATGATGATGCTAATGATGATGACAATGAGGATGATGATGATGATGGGGATGATGGTCATGATGTTCATCATCACCATATTCATCATCGTCACCATCATCATCATCGTCAACATCTTCATCATCATCATCATCATAATCATCATCATCATCATCGTCATCAACTTCATGATCATCGCCTTCATCATCATCATCATCATCATCATCAATATCATCTCCATCATCATGATCATCATCGTCATCATGATCATCATCTTCATCATCATCATCATCACCACCACCACCACCACCACCACCATCATCATCATCATCTCTGTCGCTAGTATAGCAATTTCGTTGAAACTTGCTGGGTATGTTCGTCGCTATAACAACGGGATTTCATCGCTGCACCAACGCAAGCTTTGTCACTACACCAACATCGTTATCATCATCATCATCATCATCATCATCACCATCACCATCATCATCATCATCGACACCGACATCACCATCATCATCATCATCTTCATCATTGTCACCATCATCATCATCATCCTCATCATTGTCGTCATCTTCATCATCATCATCTTCATCATCATCACCATCATCATCAACTTCATCATCATCATCATCATCATCATCAATATCATCACCATCATCACCATCATCGTCATCATCATCGTCATCATCATGATCATCATCTTCATCATGATCATCATCGTCATCACCTTCTTCATCATCGTCATCATCATCCTCCTCATCTTCATCATCATGATCAATATCATCTCCATCTTCATAATCATCATGATCAATATCGTCTCCATCATCATGATCATCATTGTCATCACCATATTCATCATGATCAATATCATCATCATCATCATGGTCATAATCTTCATCATCATCATCATCGTCATTAGCATCTTCATCATCATTGTCTTCTTCATCTTCATCATCACGATCATCATGACCAATACCGTCTCCATCATCATGATCATCATCTTCATCATGATATCACTAATTAGTACTAGGTCTAATATAGAACTTCTAACACAATAAACATAGGCAAATGGAAACTACCACAAATATAAGCAGCGTGTAATTTCACTTCATCATTCTCTATCACTTTATGAAATGTTCATGTTATCAAAATAACATGACAAAACCAATAGACATTAAATTTAAATTTTAGAGTACAAATGAAATTAAGCACAAAATATCAAATCATTCATATCTTATCATACCCTCTCATCTTCTTCATGATCATCATCTTCATCGTCATCATCTTCATCGTCATCGTCTTCATGATACCACTAATTAGTACTAGGTATAATATGGAACTTCTAAAACAATAAACATAGGAAGACCAAAATAAACACAAAGTTTTAAGGTGTACATCATATATATACCATTGAATGCACATGTCATCAAGATTGCACGTGTTATTTTTATATGTCAACCCAAATATAGTCATGCTAGAACATATGTCTTATGTCAATCACATTGTATGGTTGAAGTACCATAAACAAAAAATAAAAATATAATGAAGCATCCTTAATAAAATTAAAATTAAAGATATAAAACATAAAATATAAAATAAATAAAATATAAAACAAAAAAAAATATAAAATAATAAAACAATATATATATATATATATATATATATAAATATATAAAAAAAATAAAAAATATATATAACCTCGTGAAACAAAGAACAAACCCCACGAAACAAAGCACAACCTGGCGACATACAAACCCCATGAGCTTGAAAGAAAGAGGGCCTAGAGAGATACAAACCCTTGGAAACATAATCAGATCAGATTTCACTATAGAGTTTCACCTGCCCCACCCTTAGGGACCTACCCATTTATAACAGATATAGATGCAGGTCAAGATGGGGATCCTATGAAAAATACAGACTCAGTGGCCGAGTTTCCTGAAAGTGAAAGAAAGAGAGGGGAGGAGTCGCAATCTGCAGAGGAGATTTCCACGACACTCATGCGCTAGCATTAGGGACTGAGGAGGATTTGCAGAGGCATAGAAGGAGGTCATGCAGAGGATGAATTGGAGGTCATGCAGGAGGCAGAGGAGGTCACACAGAGGCAAAGGAGGAGGTCACGCACAAGATGCAGAGGAGGTCACGTAGAGGCCGACAGAATGCCCTCCAAATTGGTGAGTACCCTAGAATGATTGAGCATACTCCATTTTTATTGATATTATACCCTCCATCTTGTTTATTTCAAAAGGAAACAAGATAAATATATAGATTTAATAAAATAATAAAAACAATATATGTTTGCTCAAACCCACAGATTTATTTTGATTTGGAATTTTAAAAAACAAGTTCTGTATGCAGAAGAAATATTGATTTAGCATATATTTATACTGGTATGGAAAAGTTGAAAACACTGTGTTTATCGAGTTTCTTCCTTATCTAGGGAATTTATAATAAAAAACCTAAAAGAAGAAATCCATAACATTTGGCAGTCCTGGGGCTATGCATCTGTGATTCAATATTAGTTCGATTTCAAAATTTAGAATGTGTCGGTTTTACGTTAACTAGCTAAAAAATACATGAAAATTGTACCCATGCTTCTCTTCTCTGATATTTGCATATATTTTGACCTTTTAGGGTTGTTACAGTGCCGAGAACTGAAAAAACAAAGCCTCTTATGTGCTCAACATTTTTATATTGCTACTTCTACTTTACAAATATTTTCTGCAAAAGGTTTGTATGCATCAATTATCTCTTCGCATGGTAAGATTAAATTGCACGATTAAATGCCAACGAACATGCTTCTTTGAAGCCATATTACTTATCCTCTCGTGATTTTAATAATTTTTCTCTACCCTACCTATCCTCTCATGATTTTAATGATTATGGGCCTCTAAAAGATGGACATCCCTCCCTCCTTTGAATGCCAAGTGTCTTCACTGAGAATAGGGCATTCTCCATGCATGAATACCATTATTATTAACCATTATTTTCAAACAGAAAAGCATGAATGCCATTATTTACTATAATATCATGAGGGAATGCAACAAAACTAGGGATGAAGATTTACTAGATCTACACATTTAGGCGTACATGACAATTGAGGACCTCTAAAAGATGGACGTCCCTCCTCCCTTTGAATTCCAAGTGTCTTCACTGAGAATAGGGAATTCTCCATTCATGCAAATAAAATTAATCAAAGGTGTCTCTAATGGGTTTATAATGGCAAAGCCTCCTCAAAACTCTTCAAATAATAACTTCCCCAAGCTTTGGAACAATGAGCTAACTATTAGATGCGTTCTCTAAAGCTAGAACATTCCTCGAAGCAAGGGGTTAATCCAATTAATTCCTTAAATGGTGGATTCAGTATGGATACATGTGCAAGATAGTATTTGATCCATGTACCAAGCAACCATATTTCCTTAAAATATACAGCATGAATACCATTATTTATTAACCATTACTTTCAAAGAGAAAAGAATGAATACCATTATTTACTATAATATCATGAGGGAATGCAACAAAACTAGGGATGGAGATTTACTAGATATACACATTTAGGTGTACATGACAATTAAGGACCTCTAAAATACGGGCATCCCTTGCTCCTTTGAATGCCAAGTGTGTTCACTGAGAATAGGGAATTCTCCATTCATGATAATAAAATTCATTAAAGGTGTCTCTCATGGATTTATAATGGCAACGCCTCCTCAAAAATATTCAAATAATAACTTCCCCAAGCTTTGGAACATGAGCTGACTGTTAGATGCTTTCCCTAAAGCTAGGACATTCCTTGAATCAAGGGGTTAATCCAACTAAATCCTTAAATGGTGGGTTCGGTATGGATACATGTGCAAGATAGTATTTGATCCATGTACCAAGCAACCATATTTCCTTAAAATATAAATAATAAATACCATTATTTATTAACCATTATTTTCAAAGAGAAAAGCATGAATGCCATTATTTACTATAATATCATGAGGGAATGCAACAAAACTAGGGATGAAGATTTAATAGATCTACACATTTAGGTGTACATGACAATTAAGGACATCTAAAAGATGGACATCCCTCCCTCCTTTGAATGCCAAGTGTCTTCACTGAGAATAGGGAATTCTCCATTCATGCGAATATAATTCATCAAAGGTGTCTCTCATGGGTTTATAATGGAAAATACTCATCAAAAATCTTCAAATAATAACTTCCCCAAGCTTTGTAACATCATTTGTATGTTAGATGATTTCCCTAAAGCTAGTACATTCCTCGAATCAAGGGTTGGACATTGACTCAAAACTGTTGGTTTATTGCTTATTCCAGTCAAATGCATTCCCAAAACCTACTTAAGACTATTGTACATGCTTCAAAAATCACCCAGAACTTGTCAAAGCTTGTTTTTGCTGCTATCTCTCAATGTTTTAGGGTTGTTTTGACCCTTACACATGCCCATATTCGACCTTAATTCTTTTTAAGAGGATCCAACATGCCCAAAATTGCCAATAAATGCTCAAAAAGTGATAGAAAATGTGTTTTTACTGTGCCTATGAATAAAAAATACCACCCATGTTTGATATTGTAGTTTGTACTAGGACTGATAAGTTCCCAGAACTACTGCTCACTTAAAAATAAAACCAAAATTGATCTAAGAAGTGCTCATGAAACAAATTGTCGAATAATATGAGTTTATTGTTGTTTTCAGGTTGTTTGAGGGTTATTTATGCCCGGACCTGATTTTAGGGTTTTTTGTGCTCAAAGGACTACTCATAATTACATTTCATGCTGATTTAAGGCCCTTTTTTATCACTAACCTGCCTCCACCAACTGCCCAGATATTCTTTTTAGTTATGTTTACACCTTTTTCTATGGAAAAAATCACCTAGAATTCATAATGTTGATGTCAATTGTTGATTAGAATGTCAAAACAACCATTATTTCTGTCAAGAAAGGAAGTTTGAGGATGTTGGAATGCACAATTTTCCTAATGATGTCCGTTTACCACTGCTAAATGTGATTCTCTTGATGTTATAGGGTCCAGAACTTCCCAGAGATGAGGTACATTAAAAAATGCAAACATAAATGAGGAACAAATTGGATACCTTTATATGTCTTCACGTTGTAACAAAATGTTGTGGACATGTATTATGAAACATATTACAATCCTATATATGCTTCTATAGTTATGACACTATTGGCACAAAATATCCTCACTACTGGATTTCATTACCATCTACCGGGGAGGTTTCCATGAATGTTTTCTTATTTTCTATAAGGATGTTGCTGATATAAATATCCTTTTATGCCTAGTGTCGAGCACCCGATATGCAAGTAGATTACTACCAACATACAGAGTGTACAATATTTATTGTCAACCCGGGGAAGTCTTGTATTTCAAAGGATAAAATGCACAGTATATGCTTAAACACAAAGTCACTGCAATTGAACACTACTATCCTCTATCAACTATGCTCATCCCAAGGATCTGTGTAATCCCATTTATCTTCTAAATACTACAATCTTAATTACTTTCTGATAGGTATTAAGGAAATATAACAAAGATTCAAATTACAATTGCAGATGAAAGGAAATCCTATTCGCATCCCTGAATGATTAATTCACCTATTCAATTTGATTACTCTAGAAAGCCACAAGCATAAATTGAATATTGATCTAGGAATTCAATTGCGAAAGATTGAGTTCAACTACTCTAAGAATTTGAAATGTAGGAATGAAATTTAACAATCATAACAGTAAAGACAAGTTGCAAGGATGCATGGAACAACGACTAAGACCTCAGGATGAACATAGCTGTTTACGGCTACCACACGAATTGCATAAAAGGTAGTTACCTACTCAGTCGACTGTCACTCTGTACCACTTACAGATATCAAGGAATTGCAATCACAATTACACTATAAATACAAACTTACTACAACTGCGTACAAAAGGAATAGAATTAACAGGACATCACGCAACAAATGAAATAAAAAGTCTTAATTTAACTCAGCAATCTCTGTGGAAGGCAGGCCCAGCCTTCACATAGAGATGCTGGCTGAACAAGCGTGAAACTCTTAAATAAGAAGTGACTCCTTATATTAAAAGATAGAATGGTTACACATTCCTCGTCACAGCTAAGACAATGAATGAATTATATGTTATGCTCCCCCCTGGGTCGAGACAAATATCCATATTTATATCATGTGGATCGTAACATCTGATCCTATTATGGGGCAGCTATGAAGATCTCTGATCTTCAGGTGCCTTAAATAACACTAGATGTTACAAACGTGGCACGGTAAGGAAATAGAAAGCACGAGAAAGTTGTTAATCGCCCCAGGAGTAGCAATATTTTTTTATCACAACTACACCCAAGCAGAAATGCACTAAGGATCTCCAAATATGGCGCATTATGTTACAACTACCTTGTCATAGCTCTGTCTAGGATGTCGCATTAGAACCGCATGCCTTAGGTGATGATAGGATGGTTGAAGATCAGCTTGAGTAGCAAATATCCCTCCTTTCGAGACTTGTTCATCCCGATCTTCCTGTAGTCCACTTATCTCAAACTACCTTTATAAACCATAACATGTTAGCACATTTGAGAGATACACAACTTTAATTATCAAAATCATAAGTATTAATAAAATAAAGCAATGGCCAGTCATACCTTGGTAGTTTGAAGAGTAAAGTGGGAATAACATGTATGATTGGTATGCTGAATGGGGTAGGATAGGGGAAGAAGAGGTGATTAAGGGTGGTTAAAAGAGGCCATTTCTGGGCCCAACATCTCCCCCCAACTATCTTGTTGCATGTCCTCATGCAACAACCTGTATCATTCAGAATCTGAATCTTGTACTGAGCTCTGCTCGTGAAGAGAGAAAAAATTGTAAGGAAACTTAGGCACCTCATCTTTCTCTAAGAACCCTCTGTGAGCAATCCAATACTTCTAGCATCGCTGCTCCTCTACCTTAGTTAAGGAGAAGTCCACTCGATAAGGTTTTTCTGGCCACCATATGAGGGGGAATTTGAACTTCAAACCCAACCAATGAACCCCACATTCCTTGATACATCCCACATAGCCCTTGACCCTGGAAAGTGCCTGTTTAAAATTCCTGAAACAATAGGGGTCTCGGCTTCTGAGTATAGGAGAGGCATCCTGCCATATGTGCTTACTCCCTTCCAATGTTGCTTGCTGGTGTATGGAAATTTAGTTAGTGCAAGTAGAGATCACTTCCTCCTGAAGTCTCATTATCTGCTGAGCCTGGGTAGGACTTGAAAGCAAAATCTTGTACCAAGCAAAAAGAATACTAGGATTCTGAGGTTCACTTCGAATCCACATGTTAGTGTGAGCTTCATTGTGAGAAAAGGTTTGAAAAGACCTTTCCCACTGAGCATGATTGCTCACAAAAGAAGCAAAAGCTCTCAACTGAACATCCCCTGAAAAAGGAACAGGATTTGAATGGCGGTCCAGAGGGCAAGCCATCTCATGCAAGTATAGTTCACACAACAAATTTTGATCCTCAAAATTACTTCCAAAGAATGTTTCCAAAAACTTTGCTGAGGTCGTTATGTCAAATGACCTCCCTTCCTTCACAGCCTTCAATTTAAACCAAACAAACTGTTCAAACAAGAATACGGGGTAAGAGGAAGAAGGCCTCCTGGTGCCCAGGAGTTCTTGAGAGAGAGCATACATCTGCTCTTTTTCCTTCTGCATGGATTGGAACTTTTTCAACTCTCTCAAATTGCTCTGTAGCTCTTCTTCCCGAATTCTGTGGGCCATGCGTTCTTCTGCCCAATTCTCTTCCAATCCCCTGATAATTTTTCTATGCTCACTAAAAGAAATCATCCCTCTCTGGCATTCCTCCACCTGGCTCTTCCATTTGATCACCTCCATTCTCAGAATTGAGACTTTTGCTGTAAGGTTCAAGATTTCCTCTTTATGATGCTCCTCTTGATCCGAGTCCAAATCAATGAAATTTCTAAGGGATAGAGGCATTGATTCTTGTGGGACAGTGTCTTCCTTTTGGGCACCCTACACATTTGAGTTTATTATGAGAGTTGCTGGTTCTTGTGTGACAACAACTTCCTCTGGACTCTCTTCAACAACCACATCCATTGCTCCTAGAGACAATGGTTCTTGTGTAGCAGTGTCTTCTTCTTGGGTACCCTGCACATCTGAAGTTATTATGAGAGTTGCTGGTTCTTGTGTGACAGTAACTTCCTCTAGATTTTCTTCAACAGCCACATCCATCAGTCCTAGAGACACTGGTTCTTGTGTAACAGTGTCTTCTTTTTGGGTACCCTACACATCTGAAGTTATTATGGGAGTTGCCAGTTCTTGTGTGGCAGCAACTTCCTCTGTATTTTCTTCAACAGCCATATCCATAAGTCCTAGAGACACTGGTTCTTGTGTAACAGTGTCTTCTTTTTGGGTACCCTACACATCTGAAGTTATTATGGGAGTTGCTAGTTCTTGTGTGGCAGCAACTTCCTCTGTATTTTCTTCAACAGCCATATCCATCAGTCCTAGAGACACTGGTTCTTGTGTAACAGTGTCTTGTTTTTGGGTACCCTGCACATCTGAAGTTATTATAGGAGTTGTTGGTTCTTGTGTGGCAGCAACTTCCTCTGTATTTTCTTCAACAGCCACATCCATCAGTCCTAGAGACACTAGTTCTTGTGTAACAATGTCTTCTTTTTCCTTCTACTGTTGAGATTGAATGCCTTCTCCAGTGTGCAGCTGCTCCTCAAGGATTTCGGTATCGCCTGAGGATTGTGTCTGAACCTTTTCATCTTCACTCCAATGCATATCGGGGATGATATCTATTTCAAGGTTATCTTCTAGTTGCATTTCAGGAGTCCTTGCTACAACCTCCAAGGATGTTGGTTCTTGTGTGACAACATCCTGGCTTACTTCTTCATCCCCCTGTTGTTGCAGTTCTTCTTCTATAATTTTTGTATCATGGAAACATTCTGGGGTTATAGTGCATAATTATTTATTAATCTCTAGAGTGTCCTCCATCCCTAGTCCTTCTCCCAATTGCTCGGCCATTTGGACAAGTATACCCAGGGATGCTGCTTCTTGTGTGACAGCACCCTGTTCAAGTTCATCATTGTCTTGCCTTTGTGGCTCTGCTTCTATAATTTCTGTGTCATGGGAGCATTTCAGACTCAAAGTGCAATATTTGTCCCCACCATCAGGCATGATTTCATCCCTTGGTTCTTCTATCCCAGAGTTGGTGGCAACTTCAGCAAGAATATTTAAAGATGTTGGTTCTTGTGTGGCGGCATCTTCTCTTTCTGCAGCTCCGTCTATTATAGTTGCAGATTGTTGCATTGTGCAGGAACGAATTACAATATTGTGGCCTTCTTCCTTAAATATTTCCCCACAGGTGTGACAAACCACTCGCTCTTCTTCCTTGCCATGCTCGGTAGAATTTGATCCCTCCAGTTGATCCGCAGCCTCCACCAATGTGTGCATTTTCCTTTCACCCTGTTTCCTGTAGGTTTCTTTCCAAGTTTCCAATTCCCTTATAAGTGTTTGGAATTCCTCTTTTAATAGTGTATTCTCAAACAGAAGTCCTTCAATTTGGGGTTCTTCCTCGACTAGCCCTTGTGGGGCATCAATTGGCCTAGGTTCAAGAATAGGGAACTCAATCTGTGCCTCTAAGGTTGCCCATATTTTTCTTGCTGCTTCTGCTGCAGCAGCTAACCTGGTTATTTTCCTTCTTATTGGTGGGGCTATCTTAATTTCATCAATTGATCTCTTTCTTTTCTTTTGTGGTCCTGGGATATCAGGATTCACAGCTAAGGTAGAAGGAATGTCCCCGATTCTAGTATTTTCTTGTTCCTCGGGCTGTTCTTCCTCGATCAAAGTTCCTCCCCACTCAGGTGAGGATTCAATGGTCACCAGCTCAATATTTCTTTCCATTTCCATGGCCCTGTCACCTTCAGGTTCAATTGTCATAGCATTTAGTGCTGCTCCAATTTCACCTTCTATTGTCAGAGCTACCCTGTTATTTGGGTCTTCCACAGGATTTTTATCTACATCTTCTCTCAATTGCTCTTTTTGTGCCCCTGGTTGATCTTGTTCTGATCCAGTTTCATCTCCCCCCCCCAACTATATTGGAGGAGCTCCATCCCTCGTGTTGTGGTTCATGTCCCCCTAGTTGTGGATGGGTCTGTTCTTGTTCTATTGGGAAACCGGGAAAGGGAGCGGGTTCTTGAGCTCGAGCTGTAAATTGCTCCCAGGTGATATTATGTTGAGTAAGGTTCCTCACGATAGTTAATTTGATGAGACCATGGTGGGTTAGTGAGGTGAGCAGATGCTTAGCAGCTTGAACAAACCCCGCCATGTGATGCAAATCATGAAGAAGATAATATGGGATGTTCAACATAATCCTATGGCGGAGATGAGAGAGTAAAGGCAGTTCAAAATTATAAATAGTTTGGTACCTACCTACACAAGTGATGTACTTCTTGAGGAAGATAGCAACCTGGTCCTAGAAGAAATTCTAGAAGAATATACTGATGTATTCCCAGAAGAAATTTCAGGATTACCTCTAAGGAGGGAATTGGATTTCACTATTGAGCTAGTACCAGGTGCAGTACCTAGCTCAAAAACTCTGTATCGAATGAACATTTTAGAACTTAATGAGCTGAAATCACAATTAAAAGAGTTAATAGATAAGAAGTACATTTGACCTAGTGTGTCTCCTAGGGGAGCACCGGTCATCTTTGTTAAAAAGAAATACAAAACCATGTCATTATGCATAGACTACCTTTAGCTAAACAAGATGACTATTACACTATAGTATAATACTTTTCATTTTGTTTGATAGAACTTACATAAGTTATATATCTACTAGCCTCTGTTCTAGGATTTTAACAAATAACTATTATATAAATACTATTATATAAGTTGGAATATAAATAGTTTATTCTTTTCTTCATATTATAAACACTAATACTATAACAGCAATAGAGTAATACAGAAATCAGACAGGATCTCTTATAAAGTATGTTAGTACAGAAGTATAAGAATAAAAACAGAAAAACACTTTCCTATTATATACCTGCTATTGAGTTAACATATAATTATAGTAATAGTATTAATAAGTCAATAAAGTAATGTTCTCATTCTATAATAATAAACGGTATATAAAATATGAATTTTGTACTCAAAGAATGTAACTGATAGTTACATAAGTACTTCATTAAAACATAAAGATCTTCTATTCTGAAGGTTTAAAAAATTTTAACAACCTTTACAGATTCTTTTATAAGGAAGTAATCTAATATAATAATCATGTACAGAAAACCCTAGTAATTGAAAATTAAATAATATTACAGGGTAAAAAATCATTTGCATTTATGAACAGGAAATAACTAATAGAGATTTTAAAATGCTCGATTTACCAAGTTAACCAAACAATATGCAACTTAAGTAATAACCCAATAAATTACAGAAGTACAATTATAAATAAAAGATGTTCTTTTCTTTAAAGTAACAGTATATACTTATTATACATTTCTGAGTTAGGGTCGAACCCTACTAGCAGTAAATTATACAACAAATTTAACAACTAAAGAGTCTAACTCAGTATTTTTACTCACGGCTGTAAACAAAATCCACAGAGTGAGGCTTTACAGCCTATACATTATTTATATATATATTTACACAGTAATCAAAATAAAACAAAAAATTACAGTCTCGGCCTAAGCCGGAGGTCCCATATTAAGCAAAGGGCTTAACCTCTTAAACAACAGCGAATGGGTCAATCTAATTGAACCAAAAACAACAAGGGTTACAGGCCACAACGTATCAACCCACAAATGTCCCCAAGGGACCAACAAGGAGGAAAATGCCACGGTTAAACCAGGCTTACTGTTAACCAGCAAGTCGCCACAGTCTCGCACCAGCCACACAGATGGAGACAAGGCAACACCTGCAAACAATAAGCATGATAGTGTTAAAACCAGTAAACAAAATAATATTCATGTATTAAGTTAAAAACTGTGAAATGTAACAGGAGGGTTGATAACGATTCTTACCTAGAACCTTACAGAAGCACGACCGCCCACCCCCAGAAGGGTAACCACCAGCGCGAGGAGAAGGAAACCCTTCATTGCTGTAAGAAGGAAGGAGGTTACCACCCAGTAAGCAACTAACCACGACTAAAAATGAGAACAACAAGTGCAACAACTATTTAAGCTCAGGTCGTCACATCAAATTCTATTAGAGGCGCTACACTGAGAAGAAACCATATGCCCAGCAGCCTTGAATCGAAAGGTCATGAATCTTATTGCCAAGCCAAAGAAGTGGGGACTTTTTACAGTCAAAGAGTTTGGGACTAAGCGTGCAAGATGGTGAAACCCTGAAGAAAAATCACTGACCTACACTCAACAAACAAACTTTTGGTAACAACACTTCTTTACAGTGCATTTAGGCGAGCCCACGAGGATTATATCAAGCAAGAAGACTATTAACAGTCAGTGCAAACGACAGTGCAGACAGGAATGTATTTGTAGAGCGGCCGGAGGGCCTGAAGGCGACGAAGAAATTTCAACTAGGGTTCGATACTACCCCTTTTAACCTTCAAACACTTGGTTGGGATGAGCCCACGTTGACAGTTTAATAATTGGCATGCAGTGGGTAGGAACAATATAGTTTACAATGAACAATTATCCCAATGATTCGTAATCCAAATCATGCATGAGAAGGTTCTACAAGGTTCGTGGTACCAAATGTCGACTGACCTGCACATTATAAAATTCCAATCAAGTAAACTTTAGAACGATGATTAGGATGTATCATAGCGTGGATCGTTACCCCTTGCATGACCTAGAATATATATATTGTAAAGGAGGCATGTAATCTTAGTTTGTAAAGCATAGATCAAGGGTAACAATAGTTTTATCATCACGCGATCCTTTTTATAAACCTTTCTCTCTATGCTTTGAAAACAATACTTACCCTAGTTCATAAATGTAAGTAAAGGAGGCATATTTTTTTATAAAGCTTATAGAACTTTAAAACAAAGTTAAGCTATAAACTGATCGTGAACATGGGTTATTATTTAACCTCTTGTTTTCACACATTGCACCTTTTTTATACAGTGTAAAGTAATAGCTCAACCAATAACTATAAATCAAATCCGAATGTATACTATAGGATGATATAAAGGAAGTTATAGAATCATCCTATGATAAATATCTTTTTGTCAAAGTTAATCTCAATTGCTTGGTTGTATAATTAATAAACTAATAAAGTTGGTAATTGAGTATAGTAAGTCTTAAAATGTTAAAGAAGCTTGGCATCTAACTATTAACGATATATTGGCCTTAAAGTAGATAATAGTTTTGAAGCAAATTATGTGCAGAGAAATTCAAATCTAGTAAACACTAATGTAAACCTTTTAAAGGTAGCTTGTATTAAAGTGGTAACCCCTTTAAACTTCAAAGTAATGGAAGTGGGAATTTTGGTACATAAACTCTTTATCAATTTACACTGTGCAGTAGTCACTTCAATCATGGTGTAAATTAGTAATTTTGTACAATTTAAATTAGACCATTGACTTTATGACTCTGCCATTCTTACTATGCTTGTAAAGAAATATTTAAGTCTTTTTACACTTGACGACTATGATAGACATCTAATAGTTCAGTAGATATAAAGAACTATAAATTTACATCTACAAGGAAAAAGGCAGCTGTAGCCATTATTATCAGAACTGAATCTCATTCCTTAGCATCTTAAAAAGGAAGACAGTTTAATGATTTTACCTCGAGAAGCTTTGGAAATTGATTAGCAATTATATTCTATACTGAGTTATTATTGTGCGACGAACTTATAGCAGAATGCTTTAGAATTAATGACAAGCAGCACCTGAACTTCTTACTTGTAAGTCTGTAAGCACAGGAAAACTTTCTGCATTAGCTCGAAAGCTAAGTAAGCCCAGAATTTTCATGACAGTTCCACCTTGTGGTCGCAAAAAGGAAACAAGCCAGTAAATTGAAAAGAAACTATTCTATAAAGATTAACATAATATTATAGATAATTCAGATAATGAATCCAATAACATATAACTAATTAAACAATTAGTGACTGCATTTATGAAATTTATCTGTATTTTGAAAATTTTAATTTTTTCGGAAAATTTGGGGTTTTGATCTATAATGGCTGGAAATGTTTGACATATACTGGAATCAAGTCACGAGAGCTGAAATCTCATGAAAACTGGCACGATCAAGGAGGTAGAATATATGAGATGCCACCAATCTGGAAGGTCTTCTACACACACCGCTACGAGTACATGTCCTACTATGTGAATAGAGGTGTCGAGGTCGAACATAGTAGTCCATCATCTGATTACCGGTCATTGATGTATACCGTTAACATACGCAATATCACCCACCGATAATGAAAATGGGAATCAAGGTAATAGAGTGCAAAATAACAAGTGTGAATAAATGTGTTGAGGTCAAACACTTGAGAGAATCCATCGATTAGGGGACATTGATGTATCCCCAAAAAAATATCAATGGCGAGAGAACCTACCACTGATGACTGTAAGTCTCAAGGCACTCAAAGATGACTCTAGATTCCTATCCCAGAATAAATGATCTAAATTCGAAGGGATGAAATCCACTGGAAGAAAGGAATTAAGGCATCCCCCATCATCCAACACGAGGTACTAAGCAAAGCTATATGATGTGGAAGGACTCGACCATAAGGTGCACGAACCAGCAACTGTGTCGGGAATGGCCGACATGCAAATTCAAGATAATTGAGGAATGGAAAACTCAAGTTTCAACTTCCTTCGAACAAGAGCATAAACAACAAATGGTGACTGAATATAGGCAGCATAGAATCGATATGCAAAACTGGGACATGTCTGCGACATAGGAGACATCGGTAGAGGCTCCATCGGGACTAGAATCTTAACCAGTCAGTGGAGATAAAATCAGATAAACGAGTACAACTCCTAAATTCAAACTGTTAACCCAACCAATGGATATGATATACAGTGCTATGTTCGAAGGCGACACGACTCGACTGCTGCCAAAGATAACATCTTTCCTTGTCTGGCGTTTTGGTTTTTTAATTTTTTTGGAATTTTTCAAATATTTGAAAAGCTTGAAAAAGAATAAAATTTCTTTAAAGTTAGAGAGTAGGAGGAGACGAGTGTCAAATGGGAAAACAAACTAGTTCCAAGCAGTGGAACATACCTATACTCAATGCAAGGACACATGTGTAGGATAGAGACACTTGGGGGAAAGTCCCCTCCCGGTAAAAATAGGGAATAAATCTGCAAAGGATATACAAAATGGCTCTCATGCCTAGACATGATACACGCTCGGGATATATGGCTGATACTCAGAGTCAGGGAAGCCGGCATAAGGCTCAATGAGGCAAGAAAATCTCATGGTAGTGCAATTACAACTTGACATAAGGGAGTCCTGAGGAAACAGGCCAGTAAAAAGATAAAGTGGAGTATGAACCTCTTGCTCAAAGTCATGGTGGTAATATACAAAGGACTCCCGAACCTAAGAGAGGACTCACAGCATGGGTACAAAATGCAAAGGGGAACTAACTAGGAAAATCATGTATAGGAGAGCTATACCATTCACATAGTACCACTTCTAACAACAGCATGAAGGTTCCGTGATACCATGGAATGGGTTCATACCTAAGGTTAAAATGAAACAGTCATAAGGTCATGAAAAATGCAAGCAGATGTGAAATCCTAATCTATATGCCAGTTTAGACATGATACCTGTGATAGGCACGAACGGGTCAAAACCTCAGAGAGAGTGTACGAAAATTGGACCCTACATGACAACCATATTATTCCAAAACAACCCAAAATAGTCAATAAAGAATCCAACCTATAGGATATAGGGAGGAATGATCATGACAACTGCACCCAAAGGAAACAATGCGGTGAACGATGGGACATAAAAAGGAAAGTGAGGTGTAGACCCAAAGTTCACGCATCCACTACCACCCCCATGAGGGTGACCACCGGTGTAAAGACCGAGAGAAGGGAGTCAACATCCTCCACAAATGGAGTAGAGGGTGGAATGTGATTACTCCCAAATCTATAAGCAGGGTAAGGGACTATGATGCGCCCAAGTCTGACACCAGGGTCCACACTAGGACCAAGGACGGGCGATAGTGATACCAGGCATGCTGAAAATAAAAGGACCCAAACTCAAGAGAGCATAAATATACTCAAGTAACCACAATCTCAAATTCCAACTAGCGCACAAAGAGCACACTCCTAAGAAAATCTAAAGCCAAAATACAATCAAACCAAGGGGAGGATATGTGATCTCCCTAATGCAACAGGTATGTCTCACCTAGGAGAGGCTCAAAACTCCCATACACTACAAGTGAAGGTATGTAACCAATTATAGTGGCCCTCAGCTTCAATGCATAAATCGATTGTGTTGTTCGACCTCTACTTGGCCTGGACACCTAAAGAATAACCTTTGCAAGTACCCCCTCGATAACCTAGGTAAGGCAACTGTTATCACTCCAGGAAACTACTTAGTGGTTATAGCTAAGTATGCCTGGTAACTTGAGAATTCAATGTTTTTTGGTGTTTTTTATAAAGATGGATCAATGGGATGACTAAATCAGAGTACAGCATTCATACATTCAGCATGTAAACAGATGAAATAGTGCTCTCAAGAATCGATTGATCAGCATATAATATCAAAGGTGGGTGAAGAACAAACGTAACCAAACCAGTACATAGTAGGGCTTGAGAGACATTAAA